>JAMZAV010000987.1:0-219066 GCA_024449915.1 Sweltsa coloradensis
AATTGGCGTCGAGTTAAAACGAAGACTTAGGCCTATTTACCGTGCAAATTTATGCATTCAGAACTTTATTTGCACGTTGCCCCTTGTTTAAATTTTGGCCTATTGTTTTAAAAAACGGGGCTCAAAAAGTGAATGTTATTTTAAAATAAATTGCATTTTAAATTATATCACTTAGGCCTATAGCTTACATTACTTAATTTTACTGGCTACCACCAATTTCATAATGATTTATTTCCATCCCATATCTTAATCCTGGATTTAGTGTGCGTAGCCAATGCAGATACTTGTGATGAAAAAAAAAATGAATCTTTTTTGATAGGCCTATAGGCCTAGCCAAAATTGCATTGGTTGTGTTTGTTACAAATATTCAAAATTTTGTTTTTCCACAAATAACTGCCTCTAGCTATAGTCATTGACTATGTTTCAACTAAGTAATGACTACCTTTTGGCGACTATTGGAATAGTCGTCAAAAGGTAGAGGAACATCGTAAAATAGTCGCCATATAGTCGTCGACTATGTTTCAACTAGGTAATAAACTACCTTTTGACGACTATTTGGATATTATTATAAAAGGGGCAGGAACATCTTTTAAAAGTCGCCATGTAGTCTTCTAAACATATTTTAACTAGTAGACATCACATATCTAGTGTGTATTGGCACTGTGTATTTGTAAGATAAATGATGTTTTGGATATGTTTAAAAAGGGTAAGCTTAAACATAGTTTTTTGACTAGGTTCTGACTACTAAAATTTTAGAAAAGGGTTGTATGAATTTATACATACATAACAAAGGTCGGGTGATAAGGTATGGGTTTTTATTGGAGTGTGGAATGTGAGGAAGAGATAGTCATGGGTGTATGAGTCTAGTGAAGTGGGGTGAGCATGGCTATGAAATAATATTATGGTTGTGATGAATTGTCAACAAACTTGTTACATGCCCTTCAAAAACCTGTGGAGTCAACGTGTCCCCACCCCCCTTTAAATCGTATGATCATAGCAGACATTTTAAGCTTTTTTAAATTTTTAAAATTTGATTAAACGGAGCGCCCAAAAGTAAAGTATATATGGGTCACTCCAAACTAGGGGTATGTAGGCCTATGCTATCAAACGATCTATGCGCCCCATCCTCAGTATTGCGAGAATGTGCGTTTTTTCAAGATGATCAGTGGTTCTTTCCTAGGGATGTGGGAAGGAAATATGAATACCCATGCGGGACCACTAGATCCAGCCACAGGCAGGGAAGGAAGTTTTTTACTTCATGGTCATCTTTAGCATCGTTTGTATTGTCGTCGTCGACGACCTCTAGTTCGCAGAGTAGGCTATACTTTCCCACCTAAAGGAAGATTATGTTTGCAAGATGGTTATTTGCATCTTGTGTGATGGGCAAAGGGAAATAAGCCTCAAGACAGTCAATAGAGGAGGAAGACATTAACCGGGAATCGAACAAAGAGTAATACACATTTTACACTCGCACCAAAATATGAGCCACCGTGGGAGGTTTATCTTCAAATTTGTTAAAACAAAAAATAGACTTTGCTCAACTTTATAACTCAAATGATAGGCCCTAGTAAAGCTAATTTTCTACTTAATACATTTCAAAATAAAAAATTTTTCAAGGGGTGTAGGATAGCGGATTCTATATATCAAACGTATAAAATATACCTTTCACCAATACATTAGGGATGGGAAAAAGCGTTAAGTTTCCCCAACCCTTTTAAAACCTTTAAATTTTTGTTTTAAACATGCTTAGGCCTAGGCCCATTTTCTAAAAAAAAAAAAATTGTTTTAGGTACGGGTACCTAGGCAGAGGTCTATGTTTTACAACAAAAAACGTAATTTTTGTACTGATGACGTGCCGACGAATAATAACAACGGGTTTTATTCTCACACTTGCATTTAATGACCCGGCACTTCCACCCTGTGTACCTAACAGACAAGATAGTAAAAGCGGATTAAAGGAAAATACAAGAACAATTAGGCCTAGGGGTTTGTGGTAGAGGGCTAAATTTTTGGATTGTGTACTCAGAACAATATTATAAAAAAATTGCCTCGAGGACCCCATAAAAAAATCCATCCGGTTAAGGGGGTGGAAGGGGTGAAAAACTGGTATTTTTCAAAGATTCAAAAATTCAAAAATCAAACTTAATTTGATCCTAAGTTTTACAAAATTATTACATATTGTAGATAAAAGTCCAATTTTAATTTAAAAAAATATAATCACCATATATGTATATCTAAACAGATTTTAAACCCTTTGTCTTTTCAAATTTACCCACTGTGCTGGGAGATTAGCCTACCCAGTCACGGGCTAAGTGATAGGGCCGTGAATTTTGTCTAAAACACTCAGAAGAATGATCTCAAAAAATTGGCTCTAGAGGAGCCCTCAAAAAGTTGCTTGCTTATGGGAAAAAGGGGGGGATGTACAAAAAGGGGGTTGATAAAACTAAATAAAGAAATCCGTATTCAAATATTTATTTAGAATGCCATATTAATGTGTATTGGGTAGATTAAGGTCTAAACTTTAATTTAAAAAAATTAAAATTTCACCATATATGTAAATCTGATCTGATTAGGCCTATGCGCCCTTTTCCCATTTTCATAAATTTCCTCAATATTACGAAAGTGTATCGTGCAACAACTCTTTTTGTCACAAATTTTCCTAATATTACGAATTAGGACGAAAACAAGATTTTGTGATGCTTTGGTACATTTTTACTCAATGGACTTTGATCCATTTTAACAAATTCACTCAATTTTAACGAAAGTGTATCCATGTGCCCACTCGTTTTGTTCAAAATTATGCAATAATAAGAAAAAGGATAAAGAAAGTTTTTTAACACCTTAGGTACAGTTTCACTCAAGGGACTTTGACCCCTTTTCCCAAAATTTTTACTCAATATTAACGAAGGTCTATCGTGTGATGACTCGTTTTGCCTCAAATTATCCTAATAATACGAATTAGGACGAAAAAAAGATTTTGCCATACCTTTGGTACTTTTTCACAGAATGGACTTTGATGCAAATTTTCACAAATTTACTCAATATTAACGAAAGTGTATCTTGTGATCACCCATTTAGTTCAAAATTATCCTAATATTACGGATTAGGACGATTTGTCTTGCTTTGGTACATTTCACGAATGGACTTTGATCCCTTTTTCACAAGTTTACTCAATATCAACGAAAGTGTATTGTGGGGACACTCGTTTGGTCCCAAAATTTTTCAAATAATACGAATTAGTAAACATAGGTAAGTATTCTTCATGCATTGGGAACATAAATAGTCATGTAATTTGAAAATAAAGAAGAGCTTTATCAAAAAAAGTTTAAAAAATGTATTTACTCCACATATCATTTGGGGAGGGAATTACTTAACGGAATTACTAGAACACTATTGCATTGAAACAGTGATAAATGTTTGCAAAGTAGACTCCCGTGTTAAGTAATCACCCTTGTTTCATCAGACCATTGATTTAACCATACGCAAGCATTATTAAAATATATCATTCGCTGGGGTAGTTCCGTTACAAGGGGTCGACATTCCGTTAATCGAAAAAAATACCTAAAAACAGTTCAAATATCAACCCAAAAAGCCCAAAATCTTTAAAGCTTTTCAATAATTTGCATTCGACCATGAGTTAGATTAACCACACGCAAGGGATTACTAATGAAATCACTCGCCGCCCCCACCCCAACCTCATCCCACAACGCAAAACTATTGCACAGGAATACAGTCAAACGCAGGGCGGCGATAGGACAAATCGAGCCGCAGTCAAAGGGAGGGTCCCCGACGACGACCCTTAAAATACCACCAATGTTAGCGGAAGACCCTGTTTTTTTGGCTTCTTGTATGATCAAGAGCTACGCTAATACGCTTGGGCCAAAATTTACCCCGGGCGCAGGCGGGTAAATTTGTTAGAGTTGCTGATGATTTTTGCCATACTATATTAATTTTTGTTGCTAATTCTTTCACAAAATACTTAAAATTAATAAGAAAACATAGTTATGAATACCATACAAACGGGAAGATCGATGATGAAAATGCTTATCCATCAACGTGACTGTATTAAATAGCCCAAAAGCAACGCGCCATTATTTACAGTGCATAATTAAACATCATAAATGTATTCTTTTATCGAATAGATGGTGGGCAATCGACTTAAACCACCAATTATTAGGCTATGTTCTAAAATAGCTATTTTTACGCTTATTCTTAGAAATAGGCAAAGACCTTGTGTGAAATTATCCAAGGTGTTAAAATCTTATTTCGTCCTAATTTGTAATATATTAGGATAATTTTGAACTAAACTAGTGATCACAAGATACACTTTCGTTAATATTGAGTAAACTTTTGAAAATGGGGTCAAAGTTCATTGAGTGAAACTGTACCTAAGGTGTTAAAAAACTTTTTTATCCAAAAAACTTTTTTTATCCTTGTTCTTATTATTGGCATAATTTTGAACGAAACTAGTGGTCAGACGATGCACTTTCGTTAAAACTGAGTGAATTTGTTAAAATGGGATCAAAGTCCATTGAGTAAAAATGTACCCAAAGCATCACAAAATCTTGTTTTCGTCCTAATTCGTAATATTAGGAAAATTTGTGACAAAAAGAGTGGTCGCTCGATACACTTTCGCAATATTGAGGACATTTATGAAAATGGGAAAAAGGGCGCACAATCTGATCAGATTTACATGTAGGCCTATGGTGAAAATTTTAATTTTTTAAATTAAAGTTTAGACCTTAATCTACAATACACATTAATATGGCGTTCTAAATATAGGTAATATTTGAATACGGATTTCTTTATTTTAGTTTTATCAACCCCTTTCAGTATACCCCCCCCCCCCTTTCTCCTATAAGCAAGCAACTTTTTTGAGGGCTCCTTGGGCCAATTTTTTTGAGATCATTCTTCTGAGTGTTTTAGACAAAATTCACGGCCCTATCACTTAACCCGTGACTGGTAGGCTAATCCTCCCAGCACAGTGGGTAAATTTGTGAAAAAAAGACAAAGGGTGCAAAATCTGGTTAGATATATATATATGGTGATATATATTTTTTGTATTAAAATTTGGACTTTTATCTACAATATGTAATAATTTTGTAATCTTAGGATCAAATTTAGTTTGATTTTTGAATTTTTGAATATTTGAAAAATGCCATTTTTTCACCCCCTTCCACCCCTTTAACCGGATGGATTTTTTCATGGCTCCTCGAGGCAATTTTCTTATAATATTGTTCCGAGTATAGAATCCAAAATTCAGCCCTCTACCACAAAACCCCTAATTGTTAGGCTAATCCGCCTAGCTAAGATGCCTTATACAGCCTGGGACCCAGCACCTCCATCAAAATTAAGCACTTTTAGAAAATTATCGGTCTAATTCGTTACCCTGTGTTCGTGTAGGCTCCAAAAGTGAAAAAAATATTATCACGTTTAGGCGTAGCGAAGATTTCATTTCACTACACTGGAGAAAAAAATCCGGAATGTTTTTTTTCTTTTTTTCTTTTTTTAAAAATTTTTTGTGTCTTTGTTAAAAACACGATTCCGGCTAAACCGATACTCTAATTGCAATGAAATTTTCTGGAGGCCTTCGAAGGCTCTGAACTAAGAACTGCCACTTTTTTTCTCTCATGAAAATCGCAATTTTTCGATTTTTTTAATTTTTAAAAACTTTCTTTGACTATTAACACCTAGGCCTTACATACTTTATTCCATTGTGATGAATTTTTCACAGAACCTAAATTTTATGAATTAATATATTGATGTGAAATTTGAGCGCAATCAAAAAATAATTTCTCATGAAAATTGCAATTTTACGCTTTTTTAAAAAACATTTCTTCGACTTAGGGGCCTAGCTATAACATCTACATGCTTTATCCGATTGTAATGATATTTTTACAGAACCTTAATTTTATGAATTAATATATTGGTGTGAACTTTGAGCGCAATCAAAAAATAATTTCTCATGTAAATCGCAATTTTACGCTTTTTTGTTTTTAAAAAATTACGCTCATCCAACAACGCGCTTGAAAAAGCGTTTGCGAAGCTTCCTAGTTATCTAGAGAAGGGCATGGAAAACGGACCTGGGAAAGTAGGTGCCTAGGGCCTACTTTCTTGGGGAAAACAACAGTTGATTATTGGAACGGGCTAATTTGGCAGGTGGGGGTTGAGAAACTCAAGAAATTCTCTAGCTTTTAAAGCCCATGACGAGGTGGAGGAAACCCAAAAAGGTGGGTGATCAAGGGAGAAACAGGTGATCCAATATAGGCCCTAGGCTTAGAAGCTCAACATGGCTAGTCCTAGGCCTAGGCTTACAAAACATTTACACGTGTTCATTACGACTATAGGTCCTACCTAGAAACCCAAAGACAGAAGTGATTATGAATATCTTACCGAGTTACCCTCCTTACCGGTAGTCCTCCTAGCCTAGGCCTAGCCTATAATTGTGTATAAAAACAAAATATAATGCTAGTTTTGTCAAAGATAACCTTATATAATAAGAGTTTTGTACACAAGACATGCTCCGTCTTTGAGGTTAGGTATGACCTATTTCCAGCGCGGGATTTGAATGAAGATCGTTGTAAACAAAACCGAATGGATGAGCGTAGCGAGCGAAGCGAAGATAAGATTCCATTCTACTACACTAAAGAAAAAAATCCGGAATGTTTTTTTTTTTTAATTCCGGCTTCAGCTTAACCGATACTCCAATTGCGATGAAATTTTCTGGAGGCCTTCGAAATCTCTAAAACTTAGAACTGCCACGTTTTTGAGCGCATCGAAAAATTATTTCTCATGAAAATAGCAATTTTACGATTTTTTTAGATTTTTAAAAAGTTTCTTCGACTTATGATAATTGCCCACACTCAAGCTTCATTGTAAACTTTGTGGGCTTCGCTGTTTTTGTACTTTCATAATTATGTATGTATGTGAAACATGTAGGCTATATAAAAAAGCTATGATGAACTCAACTGAACTGAACTATAACACCTTTTATTTATTATTATTATTATTATTATTATTATTATTATTATTATTATTATTATTATTATTATTATTATTATTATAGTGGTTCTTTATTGTTCAAACAATCTCAGGTACATTATTATTATTATTATTATTATTATTATTATTATTATTATTAGGGATGGTTTCACAGGCTCGAAATCCCATCGTCTATAAATCCTCTTGTCTATAAAACCCGTATGCTCGAAAATATTATATTAAAAATAAATTCAAAATATTAATTAATTTTTAAATATTTAATAATATAGCCGTCCTTCTTGCTACAAATCCCAATGTCTCGAAATGGCGGGAAAAGAAATATAAATTAAATCATTTTTAATTATTTTTAATTATTTTAAAATACTAATTCAACTGTCTGCCGCTAGATAGGGCGGTGTGTGTAACAACGCACGGTTATCTCATAAGAGAGGGTCCGAACTCGTCTCATTGGTTGAAAATGTGACCAATAGAGCATGTTGAATCTAGAAATGAAACCTGATAATAAATATACTACATCGTCTATCAGCTTGGTCCCTATAAGCATTATGTACGATTTGCTAGTCAATTGCGCTGCTGGGAGTGCATTTTGCTAGAGACCAAATATTTAAAGTCACGGATGTTGATATGTATATATATTGCTTAACTTTGGTTTTATAGTAGGCGACTAAGACGTTGATAATATGTTAGTACTTTATAGACAGAAATAAAAAAGTGACTACACCTGGGATCGAACCCAGGACCTTAGCAGTCCTGGCTATGCTCTTACCAAATGCAGCCACCAATTTAAAACTGTCTAATGTTTTGGTCTGTTTTGTATTTTGTTAATAACGTGTGTAACGTGTTGGTAAGATAATAGCCAGGACTGCTAAGCTAAGGTCCCGGGTTCGATCACCGGTGTAGTCACTTTTTTAATTTCTGTCTAAAGCACTAACATATCAACGTGATAGTCGCCCACTATAAAACCAAAGTTAAACATCATATATCCAGCCAACTCGGGTTAAAAGATATAGTTTGTACTTTTCCAGTTAATTTCGTATATGTATTCTAAAAGGCAGTCTAATCTGCCCGACACACGTTATTAACAATGTACAAAACAGACCAAAAAATTAGACAGTTTTAAATCGGTGGCTGCATAGCTCAGTTGGTAAGAACATAGCCCGGACAGCTAAGGTCCCGGGTTCGATCCCCGGTGTAGTCACTTTTTAATTTATGTCCAAAGTACTAACATACATATCAACGTCATAGTCGCCTTCTATAAGACTCAAGTTAAACACATATATACATATATGAATATAAGGTTTTTACGCATAAGCCCGCTTTGAGTACATTATTAGTGAATAGCAAATTGTCATAAAAGTATGCACCGAGCACCGACTTGTGGTGGGATCTCATATCATGGATCTCAACAGTCACAACAAATAGCAATTTAATAGAGGTTTGTCTTGTGTCCTCGATAGATCAATATATATACCAGAACGACCGAAGAAGGCAAAGCCGAAACGTCTCGTGACAATTTAGTGATTAGTTTGTGTATATTTTTATCTGTGTTCTACTATGGCAGCCACCTCTACATCTCAGGTAAGCTGTTGACTCCTATCTCTATCCACATTGATTATATATATATATATACACAATAAAAACAAAACATCAGCATTACAATATATTTATGTATGTTAGTACTTTAGATAGAAATTAAAAAAGTGACCCCCGGTGTAGTCACTTTTTTAATTTCTATCTAAATACTAACATAACAGCTTCATAGTCGCCTACTATAAAGCCAAGGTAAAACATCACAATATATATATATATATATATATCATAAAAACAATAAAAACAAAACATCATCATTACAATAAAAATACAAACAACCCAAACCGCCTTACAAAGGCAAACCAAATGGCAAGTACAAAAACAAATCATATGCAGTGAAAATATTACAACCACATCACTGTACTTACCTCTTTGCTTGACATAGTCACCCTTCTCATTGCCTTTTGGTTTGCCTTCTTAATCGATTAGGTTTGTGTATGTTTTATTTTTATTATCATTCTAATGTTGACGTATTGTTTTTATTCTTTTAATGCCATGTATTCTTGAGAATGAAAGCCTAGTCTTTTGAAACGCCGAAGATTAAAAATAAGTGTTTTACAACTTATACAACGCATGATTATTTCCGTAAAGTTTAAGATACCATATAATGTGTGTTTTTACGTAGGTTTTCTCGGAAGTAATATGACATAAAGGATTCTTTCTGTCGTATATTGCGCGTGGGTTTATAATATTGAATAATAAAATAGTCTACACGTGAATATGATTCTAACGACAGTATTATTTATTAATTACTTGGTACAGTAAATATGAGTGTGATTCTACCAGTCAGCCATTGCGTCTCGTCTGTGATGCCTGGTAGTTCTAGAGACGGCCGCCAGGTAGCAGCTCTTGATGGCTCGTAATTTAAACACAATTCAAATACACAACACCTCCCCTCTGAGTTAGCATTCACCAGATTACATGTTATAATATTAATTAAATTACAGTAGTACACTGTTATTGAAAATACAAAGTTATTTTATATTCAACTGAATCACAATGTCTACTATGTTCACAATATTAAAGAATACTTTAAAGATACATACTAACAGTAATCATTAAATCTAATAGGACGCCTGATAGCACGTCTGGGCCTAGGTGAGTACCTTTGTTGGTTTAGGACCGGACCTATCTCTGGCTCAACAGTGAGGCTGTCGTGATTGTCATCAACATCAAAGTACTGATCATTATGATTATTGTTTAACCATGGTATGCCTTGACTCAAGAATATCTCTTCTATTTCTCCTAAGCATACTTCCTTCTGATGTGTTAACTATATATGATCTAGGTGCGCTATGCTTATCTACTACAATGGCAGGTTGCCATTCCTTATTCTTTCTAATGCAAACATTTTGTCCCTGGTGACAATGGCTTTAGCTCTCTTGCCCCTCGGTCATGAACAGTTTTCATGATAGCTTGCTTTTTCTTATCTCCTCTCTTACATTAACGGGAAGAGAAGACTCTAATAGTGGAAATGTTACCGGCAGCTTAGTTTTTAGACGTCTATTCAGCAATAGCTGAGCAGGTGACATAGAAAGTCCTGCTACTGGAGTGTTTTCTATAGTTTAATAGTGCTACATGGATATCTTTTCCATCTTCTGCCATTTTTTTAATCATGCTCTTAGCCGTCTGAACTGAGCGTTCAGCTAATCCGTTTCGACTTCGGATAGTGAGGGCTAGACGTGATTAAGTTTATGCCCCACTCACTTGCAATGCTTTGAACTCATTGCTCGCGAATGGCATGTTGTCTGACATGATTTTATCTGGTATGCCAAATCGTGCAAATAAAGATTTAAGCTTCTGAATAGTTTCGCGTGCTGTCTTGACTCTACCTGTAATATTTCCAACCACTTACTAAGTAATCAGTAACAACTATGTATTGTTTATGATTTAGATCAAAATAGTCACAACACACTGTTTCCCAACATCGTTCTGGAACAGGATGAGGTATTAGAGGCTCTTTTTGATTGTAAGCCCGATGTTGTTCACATACCCTACAGTTTAGAAACCGTTTGTTCTATGTCAGCATTGATTCCCGGCCAATACAATGTTGGTCGAATCATTGCTTTTGACTTTGCAATGCCTTGATGGCTTTCATGGATTACATTGAGAATTATCTGTCTTTGAGACAGAGGCACTATGAGTTTATTTTCAACAAAAACTAGACCATCATCTACGGTAATGTCATGTTTTCTGTGCCAATAAATTCTGACATTTTCTGGACACTTATGTTTTGTAACTGGCCAACCTTCTGCGTTTAATCTAATTAGATTTTGCAAGGCTTGGTCATCTTTAGTGGCTTCTTGTAGTGCTACTCTACGATCATTAGATACAGGCAAATACTTGCTGATAGCATGGACTACTACATCCATTTCTGGTCTGAAGTTACTGGTTCTATTAAATACGCTCTCGACAACGTGTCTGCGAGGAACATCAATTTTCCTGGAACGTAAGTAACAACTAGTTGATAGCGAGTAGCTTTAGGAGCATACGCTGCAGGCGCGATGTTGTCAAATTGATATCTTTTTTTAGGATTGACTCTAATGGTTTGTGGTCTGACTGGACTTCGATTACCTGACCATATATGTATTCATGAAATTTCTCACAAGAGAACACTATTGCCAGTAATTCTTTTTCAATTTGAGCATATCTAACTTCTGCATCTGTCAAAGCTCGAGAAGCATAAGCGATTGGATGATTGTTTTGCATCAAACAACAACCCAATCCGTCTTTAGAGGCATCGGTTTGAATGCATAAAGGTTGTGACGCATCATAAAAGCTTAGTACGGGTGCGTTACACAGTTTAAGTTTGAGCTCAGACAGTGCTTTGTCATGATTTGCATCCCAATGGAACTCAACGTTATCTTTAAGTAGATCACGTAAGTGTTTAGTCGACTGACTCATGTTAGGAATGAACTTGGCTAGGTATTTAACCATGCCCAGAAATCGCATTAGATCTTTTTTAGATTTGGGAGTTGGCATGTTTGTTATAGCCTTGATACGATTTTCATTAGGTTTGAGGCCATCCTCTGATATGACATGTCCAACATATTGAACTTCCTTACTTTGAACTGAAACTTTGTTTCATTAAAACTTACATTGTTGGTGCTTGCCCTTTCCAAAACCTCAAGCAAGATTTTATCATGTTCAGCTTCTGAACTTGCTGAAATTAACAATCATCAAAATGATGTGTACACCAGCAATGTCACCAAAGATGTCGTCATTTGCTTTTTGAAACACCGCCGGCGCACTTGAAATACCAAATGGTAAACGCGTGAACATATAGCGGCCAAATACTGTGCTGAATGTGCAAAGCTTAGAGCTTTCAGGGTCTATTTTTATTGAAAAAACCCATCCTTGAGATCGAGTACAGAAAAAACTGATTTTCCGGCCATTTTCATAGCTATATCTTCAGCAGTTGGTAACATATGATGACATCTTTTTATTGCCTATTTACTCATAGGATCTAGACATAACCTAAGTGACCCATTTGGTTTTTCTACAATTACCAAATTGTTCACCCAGTCAGTAGCTGTATCAACTTTTTCTATTATACCTTGATTTTCTAGCTTATCTAGTGCTTCTTTCACTCTGGGCTTTAACATGATTGGTATACGTCTAGGTGGATGTATTACACCCTCAGAAATTAGGTTTTAATTCTATTTTGTACTCTTTAGGAAATTGACCTAACCCCTGAAAAACATCTTTATAATTTTCCAGCAACTCATTCTTAGTTAGGTTAGTTGTGATGGAAAGCTAGTTTTAACCACCACAATTTTAGTGAAGGCTTTACACTCTCCACTACACACTTATGTGCTTTTTCATCACTTGACTGACATGCATTTATCTGCTGTGCGACAGTTCCAACACGAGAAATTAAGTTTAGTTCTACACAATGCTTTTAATCCTAGTATAGGTAGTGAATCTGTGTCTGCTACTACAAAACTTAATTTTACTGATTCTCTGTTGCTCTTGAACAAACAAGCTCAATTTTGCCTTTAGGCTTAATTTTAAAGTTTCCATATGACAGAAGGACTATTTTAGTGTCTGTCACTTTGTCTGATAACCCTAGTTGGTCTATGAGTTTGGAAGGAATTACATTCACTTCTGCCCCCGTGTCTAGTTTAAACTTGATTTTCTTAGAGTGTACCTCCAATGATTGAGTCCAACATTGTTCAAGTGTTTTGACTCACTAGACAATGATCCTACAAAGAAACTATTTTCATTGTCAGAATTATTGTTGTTATTCTCTTCTTGAGAAACTGCATGCAATACTTTACCACTTTTCTTCTTGCACACTGATGCGAAATGATTTGACCCTGGCAGTGGTTACAAGTTTTTCCGTATGCTGGGCACTTGCGCGAAGCATGATTGTATCCACAGCGTCGACAGTCAAATGTAGATTGGGAGACCCCGGATGTGGATTGACATCTGCTGTGCTGACCCCCTCCTTGTTGACTCTGCTTGGCCTGGACTGCTGGTTGATCTTGGTTTCTGCCACTTTTTCAGGTTAGGTTTTCGTGTACCTCCTTTTTGTACGGACTGTACTGACTTATGGACCCGCCTACTTCATGTAGTGTTTGTACTTGATTTTTACTAACTTCAGATGCGCGACACAGTTCGATACATCTAGCAAGTGATAACTTTGATTCACTTAGTAATCTCTCTTGTAGTTGTTTGTTGCTAATTCCAAAGATTATTCTAGCCCTTAGAATGTTGTCATAGACATCTCCTAGTTCACAGGTTGCTGCACAGTTTTTTAACTCAGTCACGAACTCATCGAAGCTCATTCCCGGCTTTTGTGTGACGAGAAAAAAAATTATGTAACTCAATTGCTAAGTTTTTTTTGGTAGACACATATTCGTCAAACTTTTTTAACAGTGTATTTAATGTCACTGTGGCGTCTGTTAATCCAAACGTATTGTAAACACGAACTGCTTCGAAACCAACGAGATTCAGAAACATGCTGACTTGAACCTTGTCTGGTTTGTCTTTATGACCGGCTGCTGTCATAAAAATGTCAAACATCTGCTTCCACTCAGTCCAAGATTTAGACAAAGCAGATGCGTCCATCTGGAGTATTGGTGGCTTTCTGAATTCCCCCATCTTAATTTATGGTTGATGTATTAACTTACTGTTCAGTTCGAGTCTTCTTGACTTCTTGTATTTGCTTCACTTGCGAGCATACAAGCACGTACGCTTATTGCGAGGCCATGTTTAGGTCGCTCACTCGCGCGAGAATTGGCATGTTTTAGGCCTAGAATCGCGTGTTCACTTTACACAGGTTTACTAGCTTTTAAGCTTAGTTCCACTTTTGACCCCCATGTCGTATTTTGCGCGTGGGTTTATAATATTGAATAATAAAATTAGTCTACACGTGAATATATTCTAAACGACAGTATTATTTATTAATTACTTGGTACAGTAAATATAAAGGTGATTCTACCATCAGCCATTGCGTCTCGTCTGTGATCCCGGGTTTAGTTCTAGAGACGGCCGCCAGGTAGCAGCTCTTGATGGCTCGTAATTTAAACCCCAATTCAAATACACAACACTTTCGAGTTTTCGAGTTACAAAGTTTTTATTTCCCAAACTTTTCAGGCAGATCTCTCTGCCCATTACCCAGGTAACAACATACAAAATAAAAAACAAAAGTAAACAGGATAATAGAAGTCATTTGAACTAGTCAGCTATTTTTGGCGTACCGTTCAAGTCTACTTTATAGTGCTCTATATTTTTCTGGCTCCTAGTTATGGGGCCCAACATTACTAGGTACTGGTATATCACTAACATGTTGTGATGTACTATCCGTACTAGTCGGTTGAAAAGGGTGGAGTAACATGGCATCCTTTAACAGGGGTTTTTCCAACCAGCTGGCATTCGTTACCCGTCATCTAGTTTATTCATATCGTGGACTTTTTTTAAAATTCGATTGCTTCTCGTATAATGGGGTTTAAATAAATAATGAAATAAATAATTGGAAAAATGTGGCTCCATGGTTAAATGTCCTAAACTCTTGCTTATACTTAATTATTTCCTGGGTGGACACAAAGGAAATCATTTGTATATTTTAAAATGCTTGACACAAAAATAATAATATTATACCACCCTCTGTGTCAATACAGTACAAAAACCATATAATAAAAAACTAACTTCTAGATTACACTACAATTTTTGCTCTAGCGCCAAGTGCTCTACATTAAATGGCCTTTCTCCCATGGTCGGCCAGGTCGGGTATTTGGCTACTAATTAAATGTAATTTACCTTGGCTTTACAAGGCGACTATGACTCTGTTATGTTAGTATTTTAGACATAAATTAAAAAGTGACTACAACCGGGGAAACGAGCCCGGGACCGGCACTAACCTATGGTCTTCGTCAATACGAATCGAACGAATACGGCCCGAGCCCGATCATACAGTAATTCTGGTCGTTATTAAATATTTTTTATGTTGATTCCGAACATGCAAATGAACTCCTTGTTCTTACACTTTTTCTGACAAATTGCCTTTTTTTTATAACTATCCGTCAATAACGACCCTGTTTCCTGGGACGTTCCTCGTATGGAAACGGATTGAAATTTCTATTGGAATAAATGTGCGCCTTATTGCACGAGTGTGTCCGGTTCGTCCCTTGAATTTTTTGTCTGTTTCCCTTATTACAAAGCACAGTCCCAACCTAAGTTTTGTGCTTGCTACAGAAGTCGATATGCATATACTTACCACCCTCTCAATGACACGTCCCCTCTACTCGAGTAACTTTAAAACAATTTACAAGTCAATACTTCGAAAAAAAAGTGGAATTTTGTAGTAAACACATTTAAAACTTTGATATACAAATATAAAAATTAAGTGGGAATTTATTTTTACGTATAAAAGCTACACAAGCTATTGGGAGGTTAGGTATTTGGGGTTCTGTAATTTACGTACAAAGCCCGATATTATTTTTTTGTTAGACTCGTTTTTCAGCCAGTGTTTTCAACAATTTTTTGCGCCAGTCATTTAAACTTAGATAGTAAGCGGCTATAGCTACACCTATACCCGAGGGGTAAGTGGAGTTGGCGATGAGATATATTCCGTTTGGTTTTTTATCCTTTGTCATGCTTCTGCTATTTTTTTATAAGGCGCGCTCAATATATGCCACTCTAGCTTAGGGGATGTAGATCTCATAAGCGTATATACTACCCTTTTCAAAATATTTTTGCACCGTCATAAAACGAATAATTAAATATAATTTTTTAAGGCTTTCGTGGCCCGAAGTAAATTTGAATCACAATTGTAAACTTGTCGGGTTATTTCGCCACGTCGATTTTGACTTACCCATGTCAAAGTTTCTGGACCGCTCTGGGCCCCGTCATCGGACGACTCATCAGTCATCAGTCGTACTGATGACGGGGCCCAGAGCGGTCCAGAAACGTTGACATGGGTAAGTCAAATCGACGTGGCGAAATAACCCGACAAGTTTACAATTTTGATTCTAATTAAATATAATATATAATTTGCAAAATTTCTTAAAAGAATTTAGTTTTAAATATGTGACTTTTGTCTAGATTCGTGTGTATTCAGTGGATTAGGAAATTAACATAATTTACTAAGTGTGTCAGTGTATTTAGAGTAATCCTGGGTATCTTAATTGATATCTTGTATAAGGATTTCAATGTGTAGCTATGTTTTGGATGAGCGAAGCGAAGACTTCAATTTCACTGACCCCTCAAAAAAATTTAGCTCTAATGTTTTTTTGTATGTTTTTTTGTTTTTGTTTTTTTCTGTCTGTTTGTTCGCACGATTCCGGGCAAACGGCATATGCGATCTTGATGAAAATTGAAGGGGACCTTCGAAATCTCTGAACTTAGACCTGCCACGTTTTTGGGTACATTCCAAGAAATATTTCTCATGAATATCGTACTTTTACGATTTTTTTCAATTTGTAATGCGATATTTTCTTGATATTTGGTCCGCGGCCGGCAAACGGCTACTCCGATCTTGATGAAACTTTATGGGAACGTTTGAAATCACTAAAGTTAGATATGTTATGATCTTGGGGGCAATCGAATAAATATTGGTAATGAATATCGTACTTTTACTATTTTCCCCAATTTTAAATGCAATATTTTCATGATATTTGGTCCGTGTCCGGGCAAACGGCTACTCCGATCTTGATGAAACTTTGTGGGAACGTTTGAAATCACTAAAGTTAGATATGATATGATTCTGGTGGCAATCGATAAATATTTCTAATGAATATCGTCAGGGGCGTAACTAGGGTACTAATATTACCGGGTAAGATGCGGTGAAGGGACTTCAAGGAAAGTAGCAGGGGGGCTCGGGGGGCGAGCCCCCAACTACAGCGCGCAGGCGATTTTTTGAAAATTTGGGTTTTTAGAGTGATTTCTGAGCGTTTCAGATAAATTACCGGACTGAATGCAAAAGTGAAATAATTTCGTTTATGTAGTGTCAAAAACAGAAAACACCCAAATCTTCGATGTCAGTAGAGGGTTCTGGGACAAACAAATAGTCAGTCTTTTACTTACCAAATAATTAACAAATCGTTTAAAATCAAATCTTGAAAAATAATTTTTAATTTTTATCAACTTTAGTAGGCGAAGATTAATATTTCATCTAGGATAAGTTATAGTTTAACTTTAATTTATTGTTATTATCAAAACAAACTAAACGTATACTTTGATTGAAAATAGTTAAAAATAATTAAAGTACTTACAAATAAATATACATATTACTATAAGGTAGCCTACAAGATAAGCCATGCTTGCCTTGAACACTCAAAAATGTTGTTGATGAAAAAATGTATAGTTATAGTGATGATAAATTAAAATGCATGGTCTGCCTTACGTTCTGATGACGTTCTGAGTCTGATTTAGTTAGTTTAGTTATTAGGGTTTAAGGGCACACAACACTAAGGTTATCAGTGGGTGTGTGTGTGTGATGTGATGTGTGTGATGTTTTTTTAGAGTGTGTGAATTAGGAATAAACGTAGGAACACATGTAGATTCAAACGAGATTTCCGGTTTGTTTGCGATTTCTCCTTGTTCTTGTACTTTGTTGTCCTATCTTGAGTTTCATCGTGCGATTATTTTGAGACTGTAGTAAACTTTGCACATGATTTTTTAATAACAAATGAGTCTAGAAAACTTTGAGTTTTTTGTCTCTTCATGTTATCTTTTATGTACTATAAAAAAATGGACACAAATCACACATTAACATATTTACAAAAACCGAAAAGCGCAAAAAAGTCGTAGGACCTACTTGTTTTAATCACTATTTGTTTAGTTTGTAGCACTCGTGATTGTACGTAACCTTACTAATGGGAAAAAACTGCGCTAACAACACAATTAAAATTGAACATCCACAAACTGTAGTATTTCAATACGTAGCCATGAGCCCACACACGTAAAGTATTTCACAAAACAGTCACTTAATTCACATACGTGGAAAACAAATAATTCGATATGAAACACACTCACTGTTGAACATCTACATAATGTAGCTAGACTTCCGACACTGTCAATCCTTGTAAGGTCAAGACAAGACTGAAACGAAGCGAAATGAGCAAAATAATGGTCGTCAACCCCATATTGTCAAGTGAGTGTCAGTGTCTGTATTTCCAGGAATCGAGCTTGTTTGAGATAATGGCATGCACTGACCATTGACCATCCACCCCCTCCTCCCCCGCCCCATGACACCTGCACACCACGTGCGATCCTATATTACCTCCAGACACCAACCCTTCGCTTTTGAGTTGTCGAGAAACAAACAAAAAAAGTCCTCGGTTGATTTTTTGCGACATTTTTGCGGTTGGTCCTGGTGAAATATTGTAATCATTGTATTGTAGGCTAGTTACGTAGGAATTTTTACCCGGGTAATTTACCCGGGTTACCGATGCCTAGTTACGCCGGTTTAATATCGTACAACTTGCGCACAGCTTCGATATGACCTGGCCGCCCCGCACCTTTTGACTACTCCCTGCACGCACACAGCAGTGAACCTCGCCTTGCTGTCAGCCTGTTCATTGCGTGCAGCTTAAAAGTAGTCCTACGCAAACCAAAAACTTACATAAAAGCTCATCCATCAACGCGGCGGGACTTTAGCGTTTTCCTAGTTGTATTGATTACTGATTTTACGGTTTACTTACTAACTTTAAGGTTTACTCAATTTCCGAGCGGAATTTGGGGGTACCTTGACGTGCAACATTCGATATACCTTGGACACGGCATTTCACAGCCAGGCAAATAACAAACAAAAAATATTTTTTCAAAGACAAAACCATTGACGTTAAAATAATTTCTAAACATTGGAAGCCTATTTTTCCATTTATTATTTCTTGTAGGTTTAAATCGCAATGGATCTAGCTGATTTTGTTAGCAGTTCTCAGTAAACTTGTACCGGATGTCTGTTTAAAATTTCAGCGCAATCTGTTCAGCGATTCGGCTAATTTTCAACGTACACACACACACACACACACACACACGCACGCACGCACGCACGCAGAAAAACAATTAGGGCCGTTTAAGTCGAATGGAGATCACACCGTTCGCTACGCTCACTCGTTCAATAATGGTTAACACCATGTTTTGGGAACCCCTTCCCTTTGACTACCTCCCCGACGGCGACGACAAAGACAACACGGACGGTTGATGACACTGACGGAGAAGACCACGACGTGGGGGAACCCCTGCCCTCCTCATATGCTTGTGGCTGGTTCTGACCAGCACAGGCCTGTCCACCCCTTGTCCCCCCGCGTCATCCCTTACGTCCCTCCCTTCGTCTCGATTAGTCAAGTTGCATAAATATGGGACGTAAAGCAATATCCAATCAAAAATTTTATTTCAGGTTTGTACAAACTACTACGCCTGAGTAATTACGCGTTTTGATTTTTCATTTTTATTTTCCCCGTCCTATTGCCCGGTTTTTGTTTTAAAAGCTAAAGTAATTGCGCATTAAGGATATCTAAGAGTGGTCCAAGTTTCAAAGTTCTAAGATGTACAGTTTTCTCTGTATAAGTTAGCGCCTTACGGAAGAGTACGGAATTACCTAGCTTTTGATAATTATTTTGATTTTCTCTGGTACACGTTACTACCCAATTTTTCTTTCCATATTCAAAAGTGATAAAGAATGACAGCAAAGTTTATTCCACGTGTGGAACTTCTCACTTGTAGCGTTTTCTTTGAATTATTAATTTTTTAAAGTTCAGAGTTGTTTTTTTTGGCATTTTGGGCCCATGGTCCCCCAAATTTAGCCCCTAGTGTTTTGGACGCTAGATATTTATAGTGATTAAGAGCATGTATAATTAACCACGCCTTAGTAATTATGGGGTTTTTGATTATCATTACAATTTGGATTTTCTCTCGGTCCCTTTCACCCGATTTTGGTTTTGAAAGCAAAAGGCACTGCGTCTGAGATAATCTAAGTGTGGTCCAAGTTTTTATAGTTCTAAGATGTACCGTTTTATCTTTAGGCTATTAATTCTCCACCTAGAATTAGCTTGCTAGCCAGCCGGAAGGTTTTCAACGACGTTCAGGCACTTTTTTTGAACACATAACGGGTTATCGGATCGAGCTGATTTTTTTTGTAGGTCATGGACCACAATATCAACCCATATACCGAGTTTCAAGATTGTAAAATATCTTTCAAAGCGCGTGTGCAGATTGCTGAAAACCCCCCAACTCGGGTAGGAGTAAACAGCGTCGAGTTATCATCGCCTTCTAGCAGTCGCGTGCGCTTGGCTGCGAGCGAACGACCGTCGCCCTAGATAGTCCTAACCAGCAAAAACGCCCAAGTCGTTGTTAAACGAGTAGAGAGTGAGCCATGTGTTGAGTACCCCGTAACATTCCTTTGCTTTCCCCTATCTTAGACCTCCTAGCCTATCATTGGCTAGAGTGGAGCATTATGGCCTTGTACAGTTGACGCGCCCTCATACCATCTAAACTTAAAAACACTAATATTTATACCAATATAATTATCAATTTTAAATGCAAAATGTTCCCGTGTACTCAACACGTTACTCGCTCACTCGTCTAACAACGACTTTGGCATTTTCCTGGTCTAGTTGGCTAAGGCGCCTTTATACACGAAATGTGGGAGACCTGGCTCAATCCCTTGTTTCGGGAAAGTTTTTGTAAATTCTGGATTGTAATTTAAAATTATTAAACATATTTTGATATGCATGATAACGCAGTGTAGTCTATCATCTGTATCAATACTATGGAAGACATAGCCAGTACGAAATACGTGTAAAATTGCAAGGTTTACTTAATCTCCGAGCGGAATTTGGGGGTACCTTGAGCGTGCAAGATTCGATAAACTTTGGGCACGGCATTTCACAGCCAGACAATTAACAAACAAAATATATTTTTCTAAATCAAAACCATTGTGGTTAAAATAATTCCTGCGCATTAGCAGCCTATTTTTCAATTTATTATTTCTTGTAGGTGCAATGGATCTAGATGATTTTGTTAGCAGTTCTCAGTAAACTTGCACCGGATGTCTGTTTAAAAAGTTCAGTGCAATCTGTTCAGCGATTCGGCTGATTTTCGATGTACACACACACAGACCCACAGACTCACGGAAGCGCCGTTTCAGTTGAATGGAGACACTCAGCTCGCTTCGCTCCCTCGTTTAAAAATCATGATCTTGAACCTGATCTTCTCTAAAATTGTTTCATCATTGGAATGTTTTCGTGCTCCACAATTTTTCGTGGGATGCGTTTGCCACAGGATGCTAAGTTTTTTTGTTTAGGTTAGCGAGATATGAAAGTAGACCTTTGTGGATTCACCTAGTACTCAGGGACAAGAACGTAGCACACAACCCCTATCAAAATATGTGTACTACTAGTACTTACATCATAAACGAAAATATATTACTTAATGTAAGGTTTTGTAGGCGTGCAAGTTTGTTAAGTATTTTTGTATTATGATGCTGAATATCACTGACTCAGGTTATTTCGAAATACAAGTCGCGCAAGCGCGGCTTGAAGCCGCTACGCGGAGGGCGTGGAAAACCTCGTACTCGGAATACCTCGTAGTTGGAAAACCTCGTTGACGAGACAAAATCACGAATCGGTCCGTGTACGGCCGCGATTCGGTAGTTTGCGGGTAACGTTTGTCGTTTATCCGAAGTCCTGGGACAAATTTGTTTTACGGGACACTTTCGGTACGCCGCCGGACGCTGTCCGCCGCCTCTAAGTACGGTGAAAAATGATTTTCGAAATCGGAACACTTTTACGCCTTTTGTGTAAAATGTGTGAGGAATGTTTCCTGGGACAATTGTTCGGGAATCTGATGTGAAAGACGCCACTTCATACGCACTTGTATGCAATGCTGGTATCGATACATTCCCTGCGCCACGTCATGAGCCATATTACGTCAATCCTCGGGAACGGTCCTGACCTTGACAGAATGTAATCCAACTAACAAAAAGTGTCCCGGAACGAACTCGAAGGCTTTCACCTAACCCGGGTTCGAGCACAGGTTCTCAAACCAATTTTATTTACATTCCATTTATTCTTCCGCTACATTAACGAGCCTTTGTCGTTCCAAATCGAACCGAGGAAAACCAAAATTTTAAACTTTTAAAGTTGCACTGCAAAATGTTAAAAAATTTCCAACTTTGCGATTTTTTCCCTCGCAATCGGAAAGAAATATCGGGTCAATTTTGGTTTTAACCCGTTCGCTATTTCATTGGCTTTCAGAATTGTCAAACCTCGTGGCTCTACCACGCATCTAAAAATTTCAAAAAAATGGAAAATGGAAAATCCAAACAATGTCCAAAAAAAAGAAAACGGTAAACATTTTTGCTGTCTGGACCCCCCGCGTTAACTCTGCACGGGCACTTCACACACGCTGTAAGTGAATTTGAAAATTCAGGATTTTTTATAATTTTTTATTTAAACAGCAAGTTTTAACTTTTTTCAAAATTACGCGCATTTAAAAATGTTCATCGTCACCCCGGCAAAAGTATTGTAACGGCTCTAAAACCCCTAACGGTGCTTGTACCCGGAAAGATTCAAACGCGCCCGTACCGTCGCGTTCGGGTGCAAAGCCTACTTTGGGCGCGGCAACCGTGAGATAAAATAATTATGATTTTTTGATGCCAAAACGTACACGCATGTCAATTTGGCGGGAACCATAACTAATATACAAATGCTACAAATGGGTCATGTTTGGTATTACGATTATCGTAAAGGTCCGATCGATGCCTTTAAACCACTTGTGAATTTTAGAAAAAATGTGTACCATGCTTTTACGATTTTCAATGAAAACTCATCTGTAAAAAAGTGTCCCGAATCGTGTTCGAAGGCATCTACTGATCCGGGGTTCGAACCAAGGTTCTCAAACTAATACGTGTAGTTCACATATTTAAAAACAATTATAATTTACATGAGAGTACCAGTTCCATTGCGCATTATATATAAGACACCTTTGCAAATATTAATCCATGTTAATGTGTGAATGTGCAATTGGAGTATAAAAACACTGTTTGAAATAACTACTTTTATCCATTTTTTGTATCGTCAACCTATCTTAGGATCGTAATTGCGTGTTCGTTCATAGTTTGATTAGCTATACTATCAAATGATCGGTATTCGGTACTGTATAACAAAGAATATACTTTGTATTGGATTATATTTTACTGTATTTTATGTTTCATCAGAATTCGAAAAGATTGACTGTCACTAGTTTCAACAAACAAGACGAGGATCAACTCTTTGATGTAGCTTTGGGGTTTGTGTTTGATGTGAAGCGTGCAGTAGGATTCAATTCCATTTCTCTCTCTGCTGGCACTTCAAGGCTAGAGGGAGAGCCTCGTACAATTTAGAGCCAACGACACAGCGGCCAGGCGGCACCGTAATTACTGCGTATTTACTAGCTATTTATTTATAGACAACGACACAGCGGCCTATTACGGCGTATTTTCTCAGCTATTTATTTCGAGCCTATGGATTTCGAGCCTATGAGATTTCGAGCCAGTGGCCACAATAGTGTGTACCATCGCCCGCAAATCTCATTTCTCTAAATAAATACTATTTAATTTCGAGCCAACGAGATTTCGAGCCAGTGGGATTTATAGACATGGGACTCTCTCTCTGGGTGGGGGACATCGTCTCTAAATAAATACAATAAATTTCGAGCCAACGAGATTTCGAGCCATTGGGATTTATAGACTGTGAGACTCTCCCTTATTATTATTATTATTATTTTTATATTATTATTATTATTATTATTACTATTATTATTATTATTATTATTATTATTATTATTATTATTATTATTATTATTATTATTATTATTATTATTGGGAAGGGAATCGCAATTTTACGATTTTTTTCGATTTTTAACAAAATTCTTCGATTTATAACACCTGCATGCTTTGTCCGATTGTAATAATTTTTTCACACAACCTTTATTTTAGGAATTGATATATTCGTGTGAATTTTGAGCGCTATCGAAGGATAATTTCTTTAAAAAATCGCAATTTTTTTAATTTTACTGATTTTCAAATTTCTTTGGCTTATAGCACCTACATGCTTTATCCTATAGCACCTACATGCTTTATCCGATCGTAATGATTTTTTCACAGAAACCTTAATTTCATGAAATTTATATATTCGTGTGAAATCTGAGCGCAATCGAAAAAATTATTTGTTATGAAAATCGAAATTTTACGATTTTTTCTTTTTTTAAATTACGAATAATAAAAAAAATTAAAATTAAAGTTTATTTTTCATTAATTTAAATTTATTTTAAAAAAATCAACTAAGTAATGATTTTTTCAAACAACTCAATGCACCAATTACGCTCATCCAACAACGCGGCGGGACTTAAGCGTTTTCCTAGTATGATTGAAATAAAATTGAAGTTTGACGTTTTGTCAGTCATTTGTAAATAGCAGCGTCACTGCACATCGATAATCTACTGACTGTATTTAGATTACAGTGCTTTTATTAGTTTCACATTTGAGCCGCCCTCAGCGTGCAGGACAGATAGATAGATAGATAGTACTTTATTTGTTGTTTAAATACATACAGAAACATGTAACCTAACAACAAAAAGGCGAGGTTCAATCCAACACGATTGATCTTCCACCTAAGCCATATACATACATAGAAATTTAACATTAATTATTTAAAGACATTTTACATTTTTTACAACAAAAGATAATATATACATGAAGGGAGTAGTTATAAAAAAAAGTATAGTACATATAAATGTAGTATCAATAAAACATTTCTCATGTTACTTTAGCCAAGCCCTAGTACATATTCCGTTAACTTGTAATAGCAGCCTTCAATGAGGTATGTTTTTAAGGTTCCTACTAAAGGTGTGTATAGATTTAATATTTTTTTATTTCATTTTGGTAGGGCATTGAACATCTTTATGCTATTATTATGAGGGCTTCTCTGTGCCATACTAGTGTTGCAGCTGTTTATGTGTAGATTAGAAGCGCTTCTAGTTTGATAAGAGTGCACATCACTATTTAGGGTGAAATTTTTGGCATTTCTTTTTACTTGCATGATACTGGTATGGATGTAGATACCTGGTACTGTTAAAATATGCAGCCTCTTAAAGATTGGTTTGCAGGATGTTCTTGGCCCTACACCTACTATGGCTCTGACTATCCTTTTTTGCTGAAGTAATACTCTATTTGCTGTTGTACAATTTCCCCAGATCAGTATACCATATTTCAGAATAGAGTAGGCTACACATAACCATAGTATGTTGAAAGGATAGCCTTTTGGTCACAAAGATGGCGTATTTGGCGAAAGGCATAGCTTATAGATTTAAGTTTCCCACATATAACATCTATTTGACTGTTCCATTTGAGGCATTGGTCAATTTCTATACCAAGTGACTTGATAGAGATGGACAAATTTACCTTGCAACTATTTTCAATACTTATTATGTTATCATTTTTGCTATGGCTAGCAGCAAATAGAATAATTTTAGTTTTATCCATATTCATTACAAGTTTATTTAATCTGAAATAATGGTCCATCTGTATCATCGCCTCTTTCAGCAAGCAGATTAATTCATTTATTGAGTAAGCCATGAGTAGACACTGATTATCATCTGCATACATAGTAAAATCATTTGTAAATAGAATGTAGAATAGGGGCCCAAGCACAGAACCTTGAGGCACCCCTACCTTAACTTGTAACTTTTCAGATTTTTTTACTAGATGACACATTTCCCGACTTGTATCTAGTTTCCACATATTGAGTCCTATTTGTCAGATAGGATTTGATCCAATTGTGGCATTTACCACGAATCCCATACATACTAAGTTTATTAAGTAGCAAAGTATGGTCAATGCAATCAAATGCCTTACTTAAGTCTACAAAAATTCCAGCAGTTAACCTACCCTTGTCGAGGGACTGGTAAATTTCATTTACAAAATCTTGTAAGGCCGTTTCAGTTGAATGCTTTGCTCTAAAACCATGTTGATTTTCCATAATGATGTGAACTTATCAGTAAAAGCTACTAGTCTTGTATGCATGGCGAGTTCAAAAACTTTAGAGAAAGCTGACAATAGGGATATGGGCCTATAGTTTTTAGTTTCCTGATGATCACCTTTTTTATAGATGGGGACAACACGTGCCTCTTTTAACAATTCCGGAAAGACCCTGTCTTCAATGACCTGTTAATTAAAAAGCACAATGGAGCTGCAAGGTGCATTTTCATTTTTTTTAGTATACTACTGGAAAATCATCAGGGCCATATGAATTTTTATTTGCAAGGTTGCTGATTATTTCAAGTATTTCTGACTCTGTGACGTTTACTTAGAAATATGGAGTTGCTAATACCCTGGGTTAGCACCTCTTTACAATAGATAGGGGGGATTTGCGCTTGTATTGCTAGAGCAGCATTTGTGAAGTACTGATTGAACTCATTAGCCACTTCAAGAGGGTTTTGACGTAATGTGCCCATCTTCGCATTTTAACCTAATATTTTTAGTTTCTTTATATTACTTTTGCCTGTCTCTATTTTACAATATTCCACATACATTTAGATTTATTTTTAGAGTTGAGGATTTGATTAGAAAGGTGACATTTCTTTACTAGACATACTTTATTTCTGTACTTTTTTCTAAAAGTCTAAGCGTAGCCCTTGCTTCTTCTTGATTACCTTATTACTTTTAATTTTTTTTATACAATTTCTTAAGGGTTGATTTCATTGATACAAGTTCTGAATCAGGTTTGACCATGCCACTTTTTTTTACGATTGTTAGTCTTTTAAGAGGAAAACATATGTTAAAAAGAATTTTAACCTTTGAGATGAAGCAATTAAACATTTCATTTACCTCTGTAGCATTATAAACTTCATTCCATGTCTCTTCAGACAGTGTATATTCAAAATTACATATATTTTCATCATTTAATATTCTCCTATAAAACATTCCTGTCTTTTAAATAGCCTGGGCTATTTTGGCCTTCCAAGTTAATAAAAATTTCTTTAGCTAGTGATCAGAGAGACATGGTTGGAATACCTTAACACATGTATCAGCCTTATTTGGGTTTTGTTACAATTTTTGTCAATACATGACCCCTTCCCCGTACAGACATCCCATCGAGTGACCTCATTTACTAGAGCACTGACTCCATAATTTTTAAAATAGGTCTATTACATCATTTTTCTACTGCTACATTTCAGGAAGTCAATGTTAAAGTCCCCACACATGATGATGGGGATTTTAAGGTAGTTACCTTAAGCAGGATTTCCTCTAATCTTTCGAAAAAACTGATCAAAGCATTTCCCTGCAACATCTTTAGGAGATGGTGCTCGTATATAGCTACAATTCCACCGTCAAATCCCGATTGTTTGTCAATTAACGTATGGCTGAAGCTTCTAGCACCTTCTCAACACTTATTTTATTTACTGATTTAGATTCCGTGTTGACTTGGGAGTAAGGGGACCTCCCCAACGTGGAAATTTCTTTATCGACTCTGCTGGGTAACCAACTATAGTTTTGGATTTGGTTGGTTGTGAAGATGATATTGATTGGCTTCTTGTGACTGGTGCAATATGTGCATATTAAATAATTAGATATCTCTCGGTAGACATGTATACATACAAGAAAAAATTAAATCGACTCGGTACCAAATTATTCTGCTCATAATATTTGTACAAGTGGTGAAGAATTTATTATACAAAGTAACAAAATAAGGGTAAACTTGAGCAAGTTGATTTTAAATATCTGATCAGGAAACTATGCACAATACCTACTGAACTGGGAAATATTTACAAGAGACTTGATTGAGGGAGGAAAGAAAGAAGTTGAAGAATTGAATTGTGAAGGCTTAGCTGAGTCAACACGCCCATTATAGAGCCAAGTATTGAATGAATGTAGTGATTGGAATGAACAAGAGGTGAAGAGCGTTGATCGCCTGAAATCAAGTTGCCGATTCACCCAGAATGTAGCCGCCCACTTTCACCATGTTCTCGTGACAGGCTGGTGCTTGGAGAGCCTAAAAAACAGAACAGTATAGGCTTGTTATAAAATGGTCGCGGTGCTGATAATGGACATAAGACATGAGTAGGCCTAGAGAAATTAAATTATAAGCTAAATCAAGTCAAGGTGTATGTATCCTTTTGTTAGGACACAGTAAAATGAAGTTGACTTTTCCTTTATTGGCTTTAAATTTAATTTGAATCTATTACATTATTTATATGTGGAAAAAAATAAGCACAAACTGTTGTGAATGAGTGAAATTTAATGGTAAGACCTATAATAACAATAATTACTTATTAAAGATCAGAGACAGGTATTTTTGGTACTTTACGAATTACGATGATCGTGATAAGTGACAAACTTGTGTTTTAAAAATAAGTACTACCTACAAATTGATTTAGATTTATTTAAGATTTTGGACAACTGTATCCATGAGACACAAGTTACTGTACTGGCACATGAAGATATTACCTCAAAGACTGTCTTCGCCGCATAGCCCTGAACAATGAACATCGTCTCGGTTGATGACTATTTGAATGACTCGATAGTCGATACCAGACCTCCTCCGAGACGTAATCACCCGCTATTCTGATCAGATTTAAAATCACGTCGACATACCTGAAAAACACAGTTGTTAAAAGGATCCCATTTACACCATTTTACCAGGGAAGTGGTCATTTGTCAGCATCAACATCTAAAACATTTGATAGTGTTAAAATATTAAATAGAAATTATCTGGATATTAGTGGAGTTGCACTATATCTTTGGATTAGACTCGCCTTGCGTATTCTGGTTTTGTTGTTGCCTTCAAATACATATCAGTAGTCCCCCTTTTAAGTCCAAAAGTTTTTTAAAACTCAATTTGAATTCACTCACACAAAGCTTCTGTACAGAGACTTCATCATTAGTTTGAATTAAACAGAAATGTGAAGTAACAGGGTTTCAATTAACGAGGGTTTACTACTAAGTACGTAGTAATGCTTACCTACAGTAAGTGGATGTCTACTGCCTGTTGCCGGACCGAGACGCCCTTCTCTATCTGCCAACAACACATAGGTTAGACTAATGATCTAGCTTTAGCACCATTGATATGCATTCACAGACTGTCATTTGAGGTAGATACCATATTTAATTTCAAGTTGTTTAATTTTAATCAATGTTTTCAGGAAGTTCGTGACTCGAACATCAACTTTACCTCTACATTACTTTCAGTGAGAAAGGAACTGTGGAGTTTTTGACACAGGATGGTGTTTTGGTGAATTTAACCCGTAATATTTCCCTGGTGTGTGCCAGGGGCGACGCTAAGGGTGGCGACCGGCCCCCCAAGAATCATCTCCGCCCCCCCCCCCCCCCAACCCAACCGGTAATACTTGGTTTTGACTGTGGCAATAATTATACAAACGCAATCAATGGCGCAAGTGAGATTTCACAAATATTTTATTTCTATATTTTAGTCAACTTGATTTATTCATTTACTTTATTTCTTTAGTTGACGTAGACGTGTAATCCACTGTCACTATCCACTGTCACAATCCACTGTCACTATCCACTGTCACAATCCACTGTCACAATCCACTGTCACAATCCACTGTCACAATCCACTGTCACCCCTCCTTTGTTTTCTGAGGACTAAGAGGCTTGAGTTCCATTGCCAATGAGGTGGTTTGAAGCTGGGCACCAAAACTCGAGGATTATTCTTCATCTTTTAGATCAAAATGATTTTATTAAATATTATTTGCACATGCAGGTCATACGACGATTGTATCCGGAACCCAAAGATCACGATGTTGTGTGTGGGGGGGGGAGGTAGATTAACACGCTAACATTGAGATTTGGATTTGCCCCCCAACCATTGTACTCGCCCTCCCCCCCGCTTCACCCCCCCCCTTATGAAAGATCCTATAGTGGTCGTCCCTGGTGTTTGCACTGAGTCGTCTTTCTACCAGGAACAAGCTTGGCGCTACATAAATATCACATACATTTTACAATCCTCAAAAGATGTTTACCCATGTTGTTCCATTGTGCATCTAACTAAATTATGAGATCTACTCGTCAAGTGGTTTGCATTGCATGCATGTATTAAAATGTCAAGAGCTTCCAATGGGAAATAAAGTTCTTAGATTTTCCTACAACAATCTAAACGTTGTCGTTGAATGTACACAAATGTACTCGAGTGCCCCTAAGCCCAGTTCACACAAATTACAGAAACCTCTTGATTACGGGATCCAAACGTTCATAGGCCTACTTTGATAATAAAACACAACAAACATAATATGTTAGTCGGATTTAAAAAGATATATTGTTTTTTTTAATTTCAAGCTCTCCCTCAAATCTAGCTTAATACCACATTCCACATTCTTCGGATATTCGTATACACAAAATAGTATTGGCGGTTTAAAATATTAAAACTTTCGTATTTGTTTTTACAAAATATTTTTTGGATGAGCTACAAAATTTCCCTTTCACTACCTGGAAAAAAAATCCGGAAGTTTTTTTTTTTTTTTTTTTTTTTTTTTTTTATTTTTGTGTTTTTTGGGAACCATTCCGGCTAACCAAATACCCCAATTGCGATGAATTTTTGGGAGGTCTAAAAATCTCTGGAAGAACTGCACGGGGAAAAAACGATCAAAATTATTTCTCATGAAATCGCATTTTACGATTTTTTTCGTTTTAAAAAAATTCTTCGCTTATAACATCTACATGCTTTACCCGATTTAACATTTTTCACAGAACCTTAATTTTATGAATTCATATTTGTGTAAATTTGGCGCAATCGAAACATTTTTTTTTATGAAAACGCTTTTTTACGTTTTTTAAAATTTTTAAACATTCTTTGACTTATAACCCCTACATCTTTATCTCATTGAAATATTTTTTCACAAAACCCTTTAATTTTTAAATTAATAATTCGGTGAAATTTGACCAATCAAAAAATCATTTCTCATGATAATCGCAATTTTAGTTTTTTTTAAATTTTAAACATTTTTTCGCAATAAACCTACATTTTTATCCGAATGTAATGTTTTTTTAAAGAACTTTATTTTATGAATGATATATTGTGTAAAATTTTGGCGTTCAAAAAATTATCAAATAAAAAAATCGCAATTTTACGTTTTTTTCTTTTAAAAAAATTACGCTCATTCTCACGCGGGGGGCTTAAGCTTTTTCTAGTCTATAACAAAAAAGTTTGGGGAAAATTCTGCTTCTTTGACTAGAATGATCCTTCTTTTTGAATGGCTACAATTCTATAACACATCACAATTTCTGTGTCGTTTGGTTTTTAAAAGGCATATTTTTCACGACTGAGGAACCAAAAAACAAAAAATTATTTTTTACTCTTCCCGCATTAATAGGGTAACCAATAATTTGGTTACGATAATATTATTTCGTATAGTCAACTACTTGCTCTGTTTTGTGATGTATAAATTTTTTTGATTTTTTAAACATAATAATAAAAATACCCAATGCAAATTGCCCAGCTTATTAGTTGATCGAAAATTAAATAAAACATTTTTTTTGTTTAAACCGGACTTTTAAAAATTTGTGCTAAATGAACGTTGTGGGATTTTTTTTATTTTTTAAAAGGGCTTATTGTTATTTGTTTGTTTTATTTATTTATTTATTTTTTTGTTATTTATTTTTTGTATTTTTTTATTTTTTTATTTATTTAAGCCCCACGGTCCACCTAACTTTTATTAAAGTATCCAGTGCCCTATGGTTCCTGGCGGAGTTTTGGGGAACTGTGTAGAGCCATCTCGTTTAAATTTACCTTGCTGCAGGAAAACCAAGTTTAGAAGTCGTGTGTTTGAAATTTTTTCAATGGTTGGTTTTCTCGTGCAGTTCATTACTAAATGTTTTAAATTGGGTAATATAATTTGAAAAATTTTTGCACACTTTTAAAAGAACGAACACCGTTTTAGTACACATTTTAAGGGTATTGTAAACGAAAAAGTTTTCCAGAACGGGAAAGATTTTGTGCACACATGGACTTTTCACCAGAAGGTTGCAATTTTAAAAATATTGCCAAAAAACAAAAACCATTTAAATTAAGTGGGCTATTGAACGAAAAACTAACCTCGTAAAATCTTTCAAATCAAAGTTTTATTTTATACAGAGAAAAATTTTAAAAAAACTTTTTTTCCCGCATTAAAAACAAAAATTGGGACAAGCCCGAAAAAAAACCGTTTTTTTTCAGTCCCCCTTTAAAAGACACGAAATTCACAAAAAGTTCGTTTGTAAAAATGATTTTTCAAAATTTGCTGTAACTGTTTTAAAATTTAAAATTTGTTTTTTTTTAAAATTTTGTAAAAAAATATTTTAAACATAGTTAATTTATCGTGACTCGTCGAAAAAGTCTCTTTGGCCAACGAATTTAAGCCCATCCGCTAGGGTGGTTTTTTTCCCGGAAACCCCGGGGGAGTCGCGGGGGGCTACCGCAACAGAAATCACGAATATTTGGTTCGTGAACTACTACTAGGCGGAACCAAAAAGGGTGCGGCGACATCCCAAGCGCACGAAATTTTGGCCCTTTTGAAATTTCTCGAAACCTTTAAAATAGAGGCTATTTGAACATTCTAGCATTCTAGCCCAGGGGATACAAACTGGGCATTGTCTATGTTTTTTAACCTACCGTTGACTGCCTAAACCCCCTCTGCTAGTAGCCAGCCTAGTTTTCCGTTAAGTCTGGTCTATTTTATGGCACCCTCCGACTGGCCCCCGGGTAGAATTATTTCCCAAAACTTTGGGTCTGATTATCAATAAAAGGGACAAAATAAAATCCCTCTTGCAACATCTCTAGTATGTAGGAAAAATGGCGAGCTCTGGCGGTCCTTCGGGACCCCCCCCCCTCCTACCCCTTTACGACCCCCCTACCCCGACACCATCCACCGACGATACAGTCGTTGACGTCACAACGTGGAACCCACACTTTCCCCCCTCTACCCGTGCTGGTTCTTAGCATATAGACTTTCCTTCCCCCTCCCTTGGCTAAGTGGCGCATTATGACCTAAAAGGGTTAAAGGCCCTAATCCAAAAACTATTTAAAAACCAAACGCCCCCGTCTGGGCCGGGTAAATTGGCCCAAGCTGGCTCTGCTATCGTAAAAAGGGGATTAGAAAAAGTCCACCTCCAAAAATCAGCTAGAAGGAGCGGGGTATCTTTCTCCCCGAAAATAGAGGCACTCTGGGAATCGCGCCGGGGGCCTTTTCCCCTTCCCTTGACGACCCCCCCCGACGATGACAATGACACACAAAAGAACGAGCAAAGACATACGACCGCGATGTGGAAACCCCCTTCCTCCCCCTTTCCCGTGGGTTGGGTTTTGACCACATGGGCCCCCCCCCCACCCCCCCCCCCCCCTTAGGCTAAGTGGGGCTTTTGACCAACGGGTTTTGGGGTCCCTTATCCAAATAACCAAACACCTAGATCGTATTGTACGAACAAATTTGATTCCACCATGATAGGGGCCCCTAGCTTTTTATTTTTTTACCCCAAAACCTGCGAGCCAAATATTTATTTAAGGCGCCGAAATCCCTGAAAGCAGCGTTTGTCCGGGTTTTTGTGGAGCCTCCTCTATTTTCCAACTCCGAATAGGGATTTCTAACACTGTTTCCCCTTTTTTCCTAGCTCGATGTATTCCCCTGCGGAAAATCCCAGGGGTCAAGTCACCTGGGGCGCTGCAGGGGAAGGGCGTAATGAACATCGCAAGGGTTCACTTTGTCGCCGCAAGGGCACAAACAGGGCGAAGGGGCCGAGGCGCTCTGTCGAGTGGCCACCGTTCTAAAGGACTCGCCGTCTTCTAACGCGTCCCCGTTCCAAAAGGCAAGGTGCGCCCTCGACTCGGTCCAGCCCCCGGTAAGCGTCGTCGTCATCGCTCCAAAGGGGGTAACCCCACGACGTCGGTCTCGTTCCCGTAAACGTGGTGGCAAGTCCAAAGGAGGTAGCCCGTCGACGTCGGGCCAGCTCAGGGAAAAGCGCCGACGTCGGGCTCACTCCCGTAAAATGGGGGCAAGTCCAAAGGGGCCCAAACGTCCGGCGGTCCCGGTAAACGTGGAATGAGGACAAACCAAATTGCGTCGCCGGGTCGAACCCCCCTCCCCCGGGGCCCCCCGGGCACATGGCTACCGGAGATACAAAAGAGGGGAAACTACGAGCCCCGGGCCCCTTGTAAAAAACCCAAGCAAAAAATCAAATTATGAAATAAATGTTAAATTTTCACTATTTTAGATTTCTATCAAAATTGAAGTGACACCAAAGTAAAACATCCTTTTTGACAGTTTTTCTAAAAAAAATGTTGTTTAAATAGCGTTACTTTTTGGTTCCACTTCAAATTTAATGGGTTTTTTGTTCACTTTTTATTCTTAATTTTCGCTGGGTGTCACATGTCACCTAAACGCAGCCTCTGTAGATGACCCTTGAACCGCCGATGGCGAAGAGTTCTAATTTAGCATTTTTTTTTTAAATGTACAATCTAGAGGTGAAAAAACCCATTCCACTGGGATTGAACCCCGATTCCCGCTTGCATGACGGCCCCCGGGCGTCAACCCACTTAAAATATCGGGGCCTCTTGTTTTTTTTTGACATATCCTATCCTTTGCTATGGATTTTTTTACTGATTTAAATCCTGCTTTGACAAACGGTTGGGCCCCTTTTTGGTTTTTGGCCCGCAAACTTTTGTTGTTGAACGAATCTGTTGTCATTTTAAAGTCATTCAAACATTCCTTTGAAAGGGGTCGCTGCAATGTAAGGGGACCAGACTACCGGGTTTTACCCCTCTCCGTTTTCAAACCTTGTACCGGTTCCCCCAGAGACTGGTTAAAAATGTGTATTTGTACCCTTTGCAATTTTGGGGGGGAAAAGTCCCGGTATTCAGTCAACTGTACCATGTGGAAGGATAATGTTTTACGTGAAAAAATACACTCCTCCGATAAATACTAACAGTAATAACATTGAAATAGTTCTTCCTCTTCCAAGAAGATAATTCATTTTTTCTAGGGGTGTGCTAGTATTATTCAATGATTTTGGTGGAGGTGCCGGGTCGCGCTCGAGTGTGAAAACGTAAATATCGTTATCTATTCTTGGCGTTATACCTTACCAACCCTGAATATCCATAATACAAACCTGTCTTTTGATACAAATTAGTGTTTTTTTGGAAGATCTGAATTTTTTTAACACAAAAAATAAAATTATGTCACAATAATGTTTGTATCAACATTTTCAAGTAATACCACTTATACTACTGAATTATGTAATGGCCTAGCCCTAATGACATTTTTGCTCGATCATTAAAATTATCTAGAGAGAGATAACATTTTAAATCAAGAAGATGTTACTATTTCCATTTTTGGAGCAACTTATAGACATATCAATAAATAAATTTAATATTGAACATTGTAAAAAAATGATCATAGAGTAATATGTGAAATTTAAAAATCGACTTAGTACTCTGACTCGGTAATAGAGTTATTTAAAGACTCAACTCAACTCAAATAAAAAAAACAGGACTTAACACACCCCAAATTTTCTCAGTCATTATTTGCTTTGATTTTGTTTATAGATAATGAAAAATCAAAATTTAATAATTATGCAACTGAACTACGTTTTTGATTAATTACATACCTACACTAATTATTTCGTTGTGAAGACAAAATGTATTAAAAGTTAAAACGTGAATAAATTCAATGCATGTTCAATTATCTTTATTATTATTGATTAGAATTTCATTAGTATGGTGCTCTCATCGATACGTTACACGCATTATTTTCTGCCGAGTGCTTGTATTTTATTTTGTAGTATCATTTTTAAATCACTAGATAAAAATTTTATGACTACAAAAATGAACACATTAAAACCATTGGGCATTTGACCAAATATATCTCGAAATAAAATTTGGGCATTTGACCAAATATATCTCGAAATAAAATTTGCCTCCAGCGGCTGGGGCTCTGCCCAGACCCCGAAATGGTCCGGGAGTACGAAGTACATATTCTAACACTTTATATAGTTGTCCCGGTTTGTAACTTTCAAAATATGGTCACCTTACTGCAATGCCATAACCCTTCTGACCAACCTATCCCGTCACTGGACAGGTACACAACAAACAACCATGGAACTAGTGATGACATTGAGTTGGTCAAGATATCATAATTCTCCAGCAGGTTCCCTGATGTCCGCTAGGAGGTTCAGTGGACCTCAAGTTGCTGTGGTGGTAAAGGCTGCAGCTTGGCTAGCGGGAGGCCTTGGTTCGATCCCCATCTTGTTACTTCTTGGACTGCACCACAGGCCTATTAAATTTTTTTTTAAAATTTTTTATCGATGTTTTAGGCGGTAAACAATTGCGTTTTTTGAATTGATCATATAATGCGGTCCAAGTCGACCGAAGATCGAACATCTGGAACGGGAACTAGATTTCAATCTAGTTCCCGTTCCAGATGTCAAGAGTGGATACAAGCAAAGATTGTTGGATTTGGCGACAAGCATCGTGGGATGTGTTGCAAAATACAAATTGCATAGTGTGATGCCCACATTGACTAACAAAATTCGTCCACCTACGTCTCGACTCTCACGTAGAGAAGAGGTGGTATTGTCTAGAATTTCGTATAGGCCATACACGCCTAACACACGGATATCTCTTAACCATGAGAAAAGGTTTATTCCCATATGTGACACATGTGATGCACCTTTAACCGTGCATCATATGCTAGCAGAATGTGCCAAATATGATGCATTGCGCACGCAATTTGATCTCTCCCAATCATATGAAGAACTTCTTTCATATGATAACGGCGACAACTTTCTAAATTTCTCATCCATTGTAATCTATTTTATTTTTAACAAAATTTAATTCACATCTTACACATTTGTTTCTTTTCTTTATTTTCATTTACATACATAACTTTTATTTTGCTATTACTTTCTTCATCATCAATTTATTTTGTTATTTATACACTTAGAAAACAATCTAATCATCAAACATACCTGCATTCACTCTTCTCATTTCCTTTCATTCACAGGCGGCGCAATATGACCTAACCGGTTGAAGCGCCCTAGTTTCTCACGTCGTCGTCCGGATCCCCCGCGGTTGCCGGGCGTACGTCCAACTCCTAGGCCAACCAGCCGAGAACAAATTATCCTCTGTATTGTTGGAGACATTCTTGTTCCGACCGAATCATGCCTCGTAATATCGAAGAGACTGACAACGCCGACAATGGTACATAATGACCTAACGGTTGATGCACCCTGTTAATAAATAATAAAAATTAACCATTGCAACGTCAATAGCAAAGCTGTTGAATGTGTACAACGTACGTTACATTGCTGACAGATGTGGCTCAGGCGTAGCGCGCGAGACGCAGGTTCGATCCCCGCCACTGGTATCCTGACTGAAAGTGTTTCAGGGTTTAATTCAGTAGTTTGTGCGACTGTAAGTGGTTGAATCCTAGGACATAATTAACCTTCACAACTTGTCTAACCACAAAATACCTAGGTAGACACTTACTTTAGAGGGGTACCCTTTGGGCATGTTTCCCACTTGAAAAAAAAAGAGTCATTGCATTTTGATCTGCAATTATTTCGCTTGCATATTATATTGTAACATGCTTGCTTTAGAGAAGGAAGTGTGAGTGTAGTTTGAGGCAAGAAGTGGAACAGCGAGGAGGAGACTGGAATGTGGTGACAGGTGAGAAGAAGATGACGCAACGCAGAGTTGGACGTGGCAACAGGTGCTGCAGCTTGCTTTGCTGGGTGGACGTACCGTGGTCGACAAGTGCTTGTTCTAGAAGCCCACACTGCCCTATTAAACAAGAGGGCCTTAATTACGCCCAAGAAGATTTTAAGCTATTCATGAAAACGTAATTGAATACAAGCTTAAAAATTTGTAGATAAGGTATACACACACATAACAAAAAACTTGTAGAAATACAGCCAAAACCTTACACACTCAAAAGGATGAGATCTAAAAAAAGGGCCAAGCTCATCTACCCTTCACATTTGCGCATTCTTAATTCATAAACGTACAGTGTCCCATAACAGCATCCTCGAAAGCTTGGCAAAATAGAATTTGCGATTATTAATTTAACGTAGTAGTTTATCCAAGTTCTTTTTTTGTAATTAATTTAAACGTAAACATGCAAATTCTATTTTGCCAAGCTTTTCGAGGATGCTGTTATGGGACACTGTACGTTTATGAATTAAGAATGCGCAAATGTGGAAGGGTAGATGAGCTTGGCCCTTTTTTTAGATCTCATTCCTTTGAGTGTGTAAGGTTTGGCTGTATTTCTACAAGTTTTTGTTATGTGTGTGATCTTATTACTTTTTCAAGTTCCATTACAAAATTATTTGTTAAAATATAATATTTTTATCAAAGTTGATTTAATTTTTATGGTATTAGCAATAACAATAGGATGTAAAATATCTAGGCCCGGATTCATGTACATCCTGGGTATAGGTGGTATAACCATGGTATAACGACGGTATAAGGACTGGTTAAGTCTAGGCAACTCACATCCTATTAAAACTTTCCCATGTAACAACAAACGCACAACTAATGTAATTTTACACCTATTTCACTGCACCCACACGAGGGAAGCGATATATCTAGACGCCTTGACCCACAGCCATGTAAATCATCAGATAATCAGAAGAATATTGAAAATTTTCACCATCTTTTGTTTTACATTTTTATTAAAAGTGACAGGAGATTTCGTGAGTTTATTAAAAGTAAAGAAAAAGCTTATTATTGCCGTAAATTTTGGAATAGCCTAGGACTATCATACCATTGTTTATCTGCATTAGGCTTGTAGTAATCAAAACTAGTTATTTGTGCGGGAAGTGTCAAAACAAGGTTGTGCTGGCCTAGGGTTGGCTAAGAAAGGCCTAGGGCTTGTCAAACATGTATTTATTTATCTAGTCCTATAGCCTAATGGAACTTTAGACCTACACTGTTGTATTATAAATAATTTTCTACATCTGGGCCTAGGCCAGGGACGGTTTCTGATTTGTTTTATGAGAGTATAATGACACCTTTTCTCGTTCCACACAAGAAGAAAATTTTAAATGTCCGCCATTTGTTTACGTATCGCACTTTCCCGCCTAACTCTGCTTATACCGTCAACAAGTGTCAAGTAACTATGGTTACTTGTTGATTATATGCCAAGTGTTTAAGGCTTATTTTAAAACCTTTATTTGGAAGCCTTCCAACAAACTTTTTCAACTTTTTTTTTCAAAAGAGACTATAATACTATAACCTTAATGTCCATGTAAAATATGAACATTGTAGTCCCACCCGTCTGGTCAGAATCGCGGGCCGACGTATTAGATGTAAGTAGCAGTAGTAGCAGGAGTAGTAGCTAACATCCTTAAAGTGATTTTGAGCATGTTTCAAGCCATTTTTTCACCAAGAAGGAATGGTCGTACCCCAATAAAATTTGGCATGTGTTGTCAGGTACCTAAATCCCCTCGATTGTGATAGTTTTCAAGTTCACATCACGTTACATGACGGCTGGGTAACACCTCGAAATCACCCCAACTCTGCTTGGTGTATAAGGTGCTTGAGTGTGTAGCGCACCGCGGCTTGGCTGCGGCGCCCTAACGGGCACCTAGATTATACAGTTGAGTTGGCCCTTTTAACATGCAAATACGATCTTCTTACTTAGTACAGACGTAGGTATGACCCCAAACAACATGCATAACAGTGCTAACTTTAAAAAAAAATGTAGTTAAGGCCTTCTTGTTTAGTAGGGAAGCACTTCCTATAATCCGGGTTCGAATCCTGCAAGACCACGACATCAACAATACAGACGATGACAGATGACCACGACCACGGCTTGAGAATTCCCTCATTCCCTCCCTTTCGCTGGCTGAACCTAACTTAACCTAGGCTAGAGTGGTGCTTTTTAACCCAGCGGTTGGCGCACTATTAAACAAAATAAACTAAAACAATCCTGAGGTTGTCACGTGGGGTTTCAATATTATCACCCAGACTTTAGTGATACGCGTCGATGTTTAAATAATCAACCATGTGTAGGCCATACTTCCAGAACTTCCAAGGTCCTGGGATCAAACCCCGGCTAGCCAGAGGTAAAACTTCTAAAACCTACTTGAATCAGTCCAACCATTGAAAATCATGTTTCCAGCTGAGGGTCTAGATCTAGAACAACCACGTTACAACTAGATGTGTGCAAAAACCCAAAATTTAGGGTCGGGTTGGGTATTCAAATGCAGACCCAAAGTCAGAAAAGGTATCTAATTTTCGAGTAACAAAAAATATTTTTGTGAGAATGGTGGAGGTGCCGGTCCAGACATTCTTTATTTATTACCTATGCAAAATGCCATTCAATGAAAATCCAAACAATAGAAAATGAATTGCGAGAATAATATGATGTTCTTCACAAGTAAATCTTGTTATCCATTTATAGATGCAAAATAATAACAGCAGCTGTCTTTACCACACTCGACTTGGTACAATTTGGCGACACAAAGGTTAACAATCTAATCAAAACAAGCGTGAATGTTGTCAAACGAAGTGAGGGAATGGCCCCCACTCCACTCTCAGTGGTGTTGGTATTCTAAATGTGGCTAATGACGCCTTAGTACTGCGACAACTAGAGTTGTGTCGCTAGATGAGTGGGCTAACTCTACTGAGGGGTGGACGGCGCGCTAGCACGGAGCCAAGCGAGGGAGCCGCTCCACACTAAGAAAGGAGATGCGCGCGCTTTCGACGGGCCAATCAGCGATCGTTTATTTTAAATTGGAGCCTGCTGAATGGCTACAATTCACCCGTTAAAAGCGCGCCCAACTCCTTTCTTGGCGTGGAGCGCCCATATTAGCTAACTGTTGTCGAAGCTGCTTGTAGTGTAGGTTTGGGAAGTTTTCCTCATATGCCGGAGACAATTAATTGACAAATCTTCAGCAGTCCTTCAAAATTCAATCTCAACTTTCAGAGTGTACTGCAATACTAAGCTTGTTAAATAAATAAACCCAATGCTGGGATATTTTTGTGATGTTTCAGAATGAAAGTGTTAAAGACAAGCGTTTCTGTGGATTACAGTCTCATTGTGTTATATTGGTTCACGTTGATACCGCTATAATAGTGGAACACGATATTGATAATATGCTTGTACCCACGATAAAATCGTATATTGTTGAAAGTGTAGATCTAAGTTCACTAAACCACACACCAGACTGTTGTGGTTCTTGTGTCAAGGAATGCTACACCGGTGTTTCCTTGGAGCGACTAGCAAGGTGATAAGTGGGGCTGTTTAGTAGGACTCATGCCATCCCAGCACTGAAGAAACCTCAGGGAATATCAGTCAGGAATGTTGGTGTCTGGAATCGAAGCGGCGACCTTCTGAGCTAGAGTTTTGCGTCTACTACATTGTCCTACACACAAAAACTCGTACAAATACAACAAAACATTACGCATTCAAAGCATTTTGATCCAAGAGAAGGGCCAAACTTATGAGTCTTCGACATTTGCTCAAAATATGTACATAAATTCAATTGGCCCCATGACTACATCCCTGAAAAGATTGTCAATTTTTTGTGCAACTATTGTTTTGAGAAAATAATTGTGTGTGCAAATTTATTAATGTGTACGATTTGACTGTATTTTTAGAAGTTTTTTGTATGCGTGGGACCTCATTGCAATTGAATTGTTAAAATGTATTAAAGTTGTATTAATTGCTATGGTAATTACCACCTAAAATACAAGAATGCAAAATAACGCAACATCTCCCAACACATTTTAATTTTGATGTCGCTAACTTGGCATATCTTTGTTTAAACCACTAGGAAAACGCTTAAGTCCCGCCGCGTTGTTGGATGAGCGTAATTGGTGCATGGAGTTGTTCAGTGTTATGCGGATTTTCTGTTGTACTGTGAAAAAATCATTACTTAGTTGATTTTTTTAAAATTAATTTAAATTAAATAAAAAATAAACTTAAATTTTAATTTTTTAAAATTATTCGTAATTTAAAAAAAGAAAAAAATCGTAAAATTTCGATTTTCATAACAAATAATTTTTCGATTGCGCTCAGATTTCACACGAATATATAAATTCATAAAATTAAGGTTCTGTGAAAAAATCATTACGATCGGATAAAGCATGTAGGTGCTATAAGCCAAAGAAATTAAATAAAAAAATCCAAAATTGCGATTTTTTAAAGAAATTTATCTTTCGATAACGCTCAAAATTCACACGAATATATCAATTCATAAAATAAAGGTTGTGTGAAAAAATTATTACAATCGGACAAAGCATGCAGGTGTTATAAATCGAAGAATTTTGTTAAAAATCGAAAAAAATCGTAAAATTGCGATTTTCATGAGAAATAATTTTTCGATCGATTTTTCCCCCCGTGCAGTTCTTCGTTCAGAGATTTCATAGACCTCCATAAAATTTCATCGCAATTGGAGTATTGGTTTAGCCGGAATCGTGTTCACAGACACACAAAAATACAAAAAAAAAAAAAAAAAAAAAAATCCGGATTTTTTTCTCCAGTGTAGTGAAATGAATCTTCGCTTCGCTCGCTACGCTCATCCAATGATGAGTGGCTAAAGCGGGTATGGGTACTGTCCATAACCCTACAGTGGCCGACCTGTCCCGTCATGGGACAGGTAATTTTTTTTTTTTTATCAAAAAAAACAAAATAACACAATTTAGAAGAAAGCGAGTGAAGCCTTATCTTCCATCCAATCTGCATTGAGTACAATCATTTGTAATTTGTAATTTTTTTTTAATTAATATTTACATTTATTTGTAGAACATTTGAACATGTAACAATAAAAATAAATGCGAGAATGACAGAAAGAGCATCTGCCCCATTAAGTGAGTACCTGTCATTCTCTATACAATATTGTAAAATACAATGTCAAATACAACATTGATAAATAATATAAAATTACTACATATTAACTAAACTAAACAATACCACAACAGCTAACAAAAACAACTGCAACCTACTTAAAATCAAGGTCCCCTGTATCTACGCCTGGTGGAGGTATTGCTTACTCACACGCCATCGGCCTGTGCGCGGCAGCGAAGCCTAGCGGAAATCTAGGGGACCTTGACTTAAAGCTAGGAAAACGCTTAAGTCCCGCCGCGTTGTTGGATGAGCTTAATTGGTGCATTGAGCTGCCATGTGTTATGCGGATTTTATGTTGTTCTGTAAAAAAATTATAACTAAGTTCAAGATTTTTTTAAATAAAATAAAATTTAATAAAAAATAAACTTATATATAATATATTTTTTTTAAATAAATTAATCATAATTTAAAAAAGACAAAAATCGAAAAATTGCGATTTTTTATAAGAAATAATTATTCGATTGCGCTCAAATTTCACACGAATATATAAATTCATAAAATTAAGGTTCTGTGAAAAAATCATTACAATAGGATAAAGCATGTAGGTGTTATTTGTCAAAAAATTGTTTAAAAAAAGAAAAAACCCGCAAAATTTATATTTTCATTAAAAATAATTTTTCGGTTGCGCTCAAATTTCACACGAATCGAAAAAAATCGTAAATTGCGATTTTCATGAGAAATAATTTTCCGATTGCGCTCAGAAACGTGGCAGTTCTAAGTTCAGAGATTTCGAAGGTCTCCATAAAATTTCATCGCAATCGGAGTATCGGTTTAAACGGAATCGTGTGGACAAACAGACAAAAATACAAAAAGAAAGAAAGAAGAAAAAAAAACATTCCGGATTTTTTTCTCCAGTATAGTGAAATGGAATCTTCGCTTCGCTCGCTACGCTCATCCAATAATGTTGAAAGGGAGAGGGGGAGAGGGGCTCGATATCATATGAAAGTCAGCACATATTGTTGGCGATGTTTGTAGCGGCAAGTTTCAAGACCCTCGTTACAAGTTGGACGTCCACACACAGCACGTGTTGTCTGGGGTTATTGAAACATCCCACACAACACAATAGGGAGGGAGGAGTTAGTTAGTTAGTTATTAGAGTTAAGGGCACACAACACTAAGGTTATTAATGACTGCAGTCACGAGGTCGGCGATAGAGGTCAACCCCGGGGATGTTAACATGCATGTCGAACAGGGTGGAGCAGAAAACAAAACGTCAGGTTTGTCAGAACGAATACGACTGCTTGAAATGAATGGCACCGAAACCTGACATCTTTGTTTAATGCCGACCAGTTAATCGTAATCATTCACGTATTATTTCAAAATCTGAACAAAATAATTATTATGACAAAAGTTTCCCGGTGTCGGGTACCAATATCCCTTCCCTTGACGACCTCCCGAAGACAACGACTATGGCAAAGACGATGACGACCACGACGTGAGAACCCCTCTATCCTCCCTCTACCCATGGCTGATTCTAATCAACACGGGACTTTTCTTCCCGTAACTCCTAGGCTAGAGTGGCGCATTATGACCTTTACATTTGCTTTTTACATAAATATCAACCAATACGTATTTCACATTCCTTAAGTAAAATAATGAGTTTATAAAAAAACGTCTTCTCCACCTTAATTAAAAATCAAATCGAAGCAAGTCAGCGAATCTCTCCAAACGAATGAATGTTTGTATATCGCGACCCGGCACCTCCACCAAATCTCTAGAATATTAATTTCAAGTCTGATAAACGTTGACTTGAGGTCTTGGCCTCGCTGTTTGTTGACCAGTTAGTGTCATGCAATTAGTGTCTAATGTCAAATTAAAGTCACAATAACATTATCTCTGCTAATCGTAAAAGGCGATTCAAGAGAAAAAGTCCACCTCGCAAACATCAGCTAGAAAGAGCGGAGTATCTTACTCCCCGAAACTAGAGGCGAGCTCTGGCAATCGTCGTCGGGGACCTTGTCCCCTTCCCTTGACGACCCCCCGGCGACGATGACAATGACACAACGAACGATGACAAAGACGATGACGACCGCGACGTGAGAAACCCCCCTTCCCCCCCTTACCCGTGGCTGGTTCTGACCAGCATGGGCCCCTCCTCCTCCCCCCCCTCTTAGGCTAGAGTGGTGCATTATGACTTAACGGTTGACGCGTCCTTAATCCAAATAAACAAAAAAAAACATTATCTGGTAAATCACGACCCGGCACCTCCACCAAATCTCTAGAATATTAATTTCAAGTCTGATAAACGTTGACTTGAGGTCTTGGCCTCGCTGTTTGTTGACCAGTTAGTGTCATGCAATAAAGTCACGCGTGGATTAGGAATCAATCCGACCTATTATCAAGGCAGAATCAATGATGATAGTCATTAAAGCACACAAGTTTAAAACTTTGGTATTTACACAAGTAGCTGGTTACAACACGTAGGTTGTCACAGTTGCGAACAAAACCTGTGGACGTTCGTCTCGACTAACAGTGACGTCAATTGTTGATATTATGTAACAGTGATATTATCATTATTAATGCCAAATAAGAAAATATAAAGGGAAGATTGGTTTAAGAAAAGCACAACGAAGATCATAGCTTCGGCTAGTCTACTTTGGACCAGACTTGTAGTGGGCGTATAAAGGCTATAGCGCCGCCTCAAAGTTGACCGTGTTAAGCCCGGATTTTATATCCCTGGGTAGAAATGGCTGAAGGATTCCGCATACTTCAGCTTACATCCACCAACTTAGCGTTACACGTTCAAACTAGATCCACATGCAAATACCTTGCCCACTTGTCTGCTCTAGTTTCTTCACTAACGAATTTCGATACCAAACTGTAATTTGCTGATAGATTTATTATCCCCATGTTTTAACCCGTGTGCGTTGCAAGTCCCATCACGCAGAGCTCTATGCAGTCGATACGGAGGAGTGCGTACTTTGGAACATGGTGAAGGTGGGGAACAGGTGAGGAAAAAGGAAAACTGTTTTAAAACAAGCAACTGAATGGAAATATGCAAGTTGGTTGTATTTTGTACCCATTACAAAGGGATCTAGAGTTTAAGAAAAATCAATGTGGACACGATTATGAAAGACAATCAATTTTCCAATGGGATTTCAACACAAAAGGTTTATAATATATACATTATCTGAGGAGGGCAGACCGCAAACAGGCCAAGCTTGGCAGTGTTATCATTGAGTATATAACCTCCATACTCAAAGATGTTATAGTTTCATACATCATCATAGACAATTAATAAAGCTGATTCCAGCATTGGGTCAGAGTGGTTATCTGTGACCGAGCCGACTGACCGGAATCCTCCCGTTTGTCTCTCACGAGGTTTGAGAGAATTTACAGGGCGCTCGACGGACACACCACATGATTGGCATTTTGGACAGTTGTCACGGAAGCAAAAACAAAGGGCTCTACAATAACCCTTTTTTAAAATTTGCTTTCAAATAATTTTTAAAATTAATTGATTCTCACGATTTTAGATTTTGTTAAAAGTTTGAAATTGACCATATTCGTGAATTTTTCTAGCCGATTAGCGCAAAATATCACAAACCTACGAACGCAGGGCTGTCCTTGCACGCATTATTGACAACTTTGCAAAGTTTCATGTTTCCCAAGTTTCCCTTGGCGAGAAATTTATCGGATCATTTCAACCCAGGGAAATATGAAACGTACTGTTTTGCAAGGAGCCGTCCCACAGTGCCGCTTCCCGTAAGGCCATCAACTTTTTCCCCCTCAATGACATCATTACTACCTGTCGATAAAGACCATGATACACTTGTTGGCCTTCGGGGAATTTATTTATTCCCCTACGGCCAACAGCGTATATGAATTATTTAAGGTAAGGAGTGGGGCGTTGTTGGCCTTGGGGGAATAAGTAAACTCCCTTAAGACCAACAAACCTTGTTTGTATATTCAATAATGAAATGCACAGGGTGTTGGCCTAAGGGGAATAAGTAAATTTTCCTTGGGCCAACAGACCTTGTTTGTATATTCAATAATGAAATGCAGAGTGTTGGCCTAGGCCAACAACGCTTCCTGTAACATGGTCTTTATCGACAGGTAAAAACTATGGCTTTGGGGGGGGGGGGGAAGGTTGATGGCCTTACGGGAAGCGGCACTGTGGGAAGACACTGTTTTGCAATATACGCAATGTTGGAATATATTAACATTGAGTATATAACCATCCTCTGATACTCATGTCGTCGTTGTAAAAATTAAAACAATATTACCAAGCGTGTCTCGCAGGCCATAGCAATGGGAAAACGAAATCAATTTAAATACTATCTGCATAACACAATGGCAGCTCAATGCACCAATTACGCTCATCCAACAACGCATCTGAAAAAGCGTTTGCGAAGCTTCCTAGTAGTATCTATGCTCACGACGGCGATATCAGACTGTGAAGGCAGTACTTTCGGTGGTAAGTTTGGGGTTACGATAAAGTACTTCTCAAGAACTTCAAATAATGTTTTGCTGTAAAAAATAATATGGTAACACCTAATTTGGTCATAATTTATTGATTTCCTGCAATTTGTAAGATATTTAGAGTGCATGTTTCCTTTTAAATAATGTATAAAAATCAACAAATTAATTCATTACAATAATGCACTCGACAGTACTTTTAACTTTATCATTGTTCTTTAGTTTTTATTGCATTTTAATTAATCACTTTTATTACTGTCACTCTCTTGTTTGCTTTTGGTTACTGTACTGGTCCAAGTCATTTACCCTTGTACCTAAGACTTTTTCTCTTTTTGTAGATCTCTTGTACCTAAGGCTTTTTCTCTTTTTGTAGACCTTTTGCACCTAATATAAGGCTTTTTCTCTTTTTGTAGATCTTGTTTTTACTAATGTATTGACTACTTTTGAACCTTAGCATACGTTTTTGTACATTTTTTCTTATTTGTTATTCTGCTTGTATTGTTGTAAGTGACGAGATATCCACCTGATGTATCAATTAATAAACTGAACGGAACTAAACTGAAAATTGAAAATGTGAATACAAAATTAAACATATTATACAGTTCAAAATGGGAACAGCAAATCCCGCGTTACAACACTCGTCTCGACCAATCAGAGGTAGCTTAATTTGTTTGATGTTGGCAGAAGTGGATAAACAAAACAGGTTGTCACCTCAAAAAGAAAACACCTGCGGCTAGGAATTCATAGTCAAATTTCGGATCCAGCTGACACATGTCCTACTGTGAGTTAATTACTGTTCTGTCAATGGGAAGGGGGCATAGGCCTACGGTTCTTACGCCAACATTTTTAGGTCCTGTGCCTGTAATTGTTTTTCATGGGTTAGGAGGTTAGGGCATCACCTAGGCTATAGCCCCTAGGCCCTACCTTACCTAGGCCTAGGCCTAGGTCCCGTAAGCTTACCGTGGAGTAGGCCTACGCAGGGGCAATTTGGGATAAAGAGGTGCAGGTAGTAAGGTCTTGTGAATGTTTATCGGGAATGGTAAGGGAATTAGGATGGTAAGCCTAGCCTAGAAGCTCGAGGATAGGAGTAGGCCTAGGCCCTAGTAGGCCTACCTATATTTAACAAACGCTGAGGCTATTCGACCGTAGCTACGGGAAAATTACGTTTCTCAATTCGTCCGTAGCATGAACGAACATCGGCGGAAATCACCGAAGGTACTCGAACTGTGGGTACGGAAAAATTAGGCCTGCTAATTTAACCGTAGGAACGGGAAGTTCATTACGTTAATTCAATAATAACCACTCTGAAAATATACGAATTGTGTTATAATTAATAAAGATTGAACACAAACACTACCATTTCACTGTTGCCGGCGCGCCATGTTTATTATGACATTTACTTAGTAGGCCTAGGCCTCCGCCTACCAACCTTTTCAATAAAATACCGTACTCTACTTACCAAACCTTTAACGTTGCTATTTTAAATCTTAACTCGTTTTTTAATAAAATACTCTACTTACCAAACCTTTAACGTTGCTATTTTAAATCTAAACTCGTTTTTAACGGAAAGGATTTCGGGTGCGCTGTTATCGATTGCATCCTAGAACTAGTGCGGCGCAGCACTTTTTAAACGCTTTTATCATCTAGAATTGTGTTTGCGACGGGGACGAATGTAGTGAAATCATTTGTAGAAAAAACATGGACCCAAATAGAATGGTAAAAAAAAAACGACCAAACGAAAATTTAAACCGCCGACCTCTCGCATGGAATTCGGACGCGCTACCACTCTGCCACAATGCACTGTGATATTCGAAGCTATTGGCCTAGTTAGGTGGTATCCCGCGGACGATTCGGATACCTTCGATTATTTCCGCTGATCTTCGTTCATGCTACGGACGAATTGAGAATCGTAATTTTCCCGTAGCTACGGTGAAATAGCCACTTCCTTTAACAAATTAGGCCTCTAGCTATTTTCACAAGTAGGCCTACATTATGCAGTATTTCTCTGCACACGAAAGTAGTTTAGGGGGGGGGGGGGAATCGCCGTGGGGGTGGGCCAAACTGACCACGGCAACTAAAAGCTTCACAGTTTTATAATTACCAAAAATACATAGGGACATGGTAAAAATGCCGTAGGCCTATACCGCCTCGTGAAAAGTATTCATTCACAAACCACAATTTATTATTTAGCCTATTTATTTATTTTTATTGATATTTTGCATTCATTAATTATTAATTATTAATCTGACTTAATCTGACTTAGGCCTAATCTGACTGAGGTGTACCAACCTCGTCAAATTTTGGCGGTGAAAAGTGTGTTAGGCCTAGTGGGGGGTGGGTGGGTGGTACGAAGTGCCGTGGGGGGGGGGCTTAGCTTACCACGGCAACACGCTTCACGCCCGCCCCCCCACTAACCTACTTTTCATCGCAAAAATTTGACGAGTTTGGTAGCCTACACTTGTAATAAAGTCAAATTGGGCATTACACATTCATCATGTAAGTATGTAGGCATATGTGATTGACATTGAGGTGGCAGAGGGGCCTATAGGGCGTCATTTTTACCAGGAACACTAGTACGGACGGTATACTACGGGTCCAGCTCCAGGCTTTCATCAATCATTGCATCATATCATATCATATCATAGCAAATCAAGCATAGCTCGTGCTTCTACAGTTAAGCACTTAGGTCTCACGCTTTCCGATTTATTAGAGTGCGTCACCTCATGTAGACAATGTATTTATCTAAAATCAAGAGTGGTTGTTTTGTTCTGAGAAGATTAAAGAAGATTGTTGGCCCTCTCTCCCTTAAGCTTTCTTACCATGCCCTGATTCATTCCCATATTTCTTACGGTATTTTGTTCTGGGGAGCCTCGCCCCAGGCGAAACGAATTTTCATTCTACAAAAGCGAGCGGTTCGTATCATTGCTGGGACCTCTAGACTGAGGTCGTGCAGATGTTTATTTCCTGCCCTTAATATCCTTACTCTTGCTTGCTCCCTTATTCATCAAGCAGCCATATTCGTCAACAATAATCCATCTCTCTTCCCCCAAAACCCCCCAGTTGCCCACGCCTCCTCGTTTGCCCCTTAAAAGTCTGTTTGGGGATTTTTACGGATTTAGGTATTCAAAACTTGGCAGGTATGTCCTAGTATTGTAGTATTTGGTGACCTTATGTGGAAATTTGAGACAGGAACATGGGCAACTGATGTGGGTAGAAACTCATTCCTGGCGGTGGTGGAATGGAAAGGTCTGACAGGCGGAGTAGTGGGAGAAAAGAATCTCAAACGATTAAAAAATATACTTAAGCTACTGCCAAAGAAAGGTTTATCCTGACTAGGGTAGAGAAAAGTAGAGTCCATGCTCCAATGAGGAGATTTGTTGGGAATATGGGCAATCGACAAGGGTAGGCCTACGGTTTAGACAGAACCAAAAGAAAAGAAAACGAGAAGATAGAAAATCCACAATTTGGCAGAAGGAGAGGAAATTGAGAGAAAATAGAAAGAAAAAACCTGCCACCGACTAATAGTCAATAGCAGGGGAAGCTGGTCCAGGGTTCGATTCCGTTAAAGTCAGGAATTTTTTAACTTCTGATTTGGACTTAAGTCCATCAGTTATTGTCTTAGGAGTTTGTAAACGGTGACTTTGGAGCCGTCCTAGCAACGAAGCACATAATAAATTTCAGAGTTGTTCTGAACGGCCTTGTTGATATGGCGTTGATTCGGGGTGTTAGCACTGTCATACCACTGATGCTATTTTCTATTAAAAATCGATCTTTGGTTGGTTATCGCTACCATCGTACGATTGGTCGGGGCCTCAGGTTGGCTGGGTCGCTTTGGATTTAAAGTCCCCCACTGAAAATCAGTTATATAACTGAGTGGTAGACTCTAAATAAAATTTATTATTATTTATTATTTATTTATACAAATACAAATATAAGGCCTAGGCGTACCACTAGTCACACTCACTCACAGACTCGGTGACAGAACTGATTTTTAGTGGGGGATATTAAATTTTAAGCCGACCGGGCCAACTCTGTAGTCCTGGCAGAATTCTAGGGCCTAGATCACAATAATTTTAAGAATCATCATACAGTAGGCCTAGGCTATCAACACTTGCTTTTAAAACGCAGCATTGAAGTGGCTGTGACTTTGAAGATTTGGGCTAGATTTGATCACTCAAGGCTTCCTTTTTGTTAAAACTTGTCGTGTAGTCTTTCGAAACGGCCAAATTTTATTTTTTAATGACAATTCGACACAGTGTTTTCCGACAACCAAGTTTTATTATTACCATTTTGTTGCTGCTGTAGACTTCTTATATTGGCATTGGTGTGAAGCTTTTAGTGACCAACGGCCAAAAAAGAGCATGGTCAATGACCATGCCAACCAATGACCAACTACCTACTCTCGAAATTGCAAAACACGGTCGATGGTACACGTGGACAGGGGCAGACAAACTCTTCTTCAGTCTTTTGTGGCTGGGGGTAATTAAATTGAGTGTATCTTTCAAAAATCATTCTTTCGTGTAGCCTACCTTCAACTTCAAAACAGCAAGGACTTTGTGGAAATTTCCGGTATGTTATGTCTAAGCTTCTTTGGCCCTCCGTCACCTACGGAGTTGGCGCCAATGATCTAAACCAGGGGTGCCCAACTTTATTTAGAGTTGGGTCACATGGCATAAATTTTAAATGTTGGCGGACCACATCATAAAATGCCCGAATATCACCTAAAATTTAACGTAATTTGAATATGCTATAGATTGTGTAACAATAATGCAATCCTTCCCTATTCTTGTCATTGTATTGCGTGACAAGCTGATAGCATCAATGATATTTCAATAACAGCTTGCATACTTTTCTTTACTAATTCCCCATCAGAGAATGGTCTTCCTCCCGACGCTAATAAGTGTGCATAAGTGGGGCAATAAGTGGGAACCTGATAACTTGCACGGACAGATGCTTGGTTCTCAGTTATCTTCTTTTTGAACATTCGTTGCGGAGATACAAGGTTTTGCTTCAGTTTGACCCTTTGTATTTCTCATACTAACTTTTGTGTTTTGAGTCTTAATGCCATTTTAAATTGTACTCTTTAAACACTGCGATGACATCTCTGCATATTAAGCACACAATTTTATCGTTATGTGGCACACAAAAATAAAGATCGGTCCACTTTTCGTTAAATACGCGGCACTCGCTATCTATTTTACCATTTTATTTCTGTCAAGCACGATGTAGTCAAGCACCTTGTACGAAATGTTTGAGTGTGTGGGGGCTGCATTAAGCTAAAAGCATGGGCCGAAAACAAAACTACCCGTAGTACACTCAGTCTCATATCATTGTGGGACACACAGAGAGTAGAGTGCCAAGATCGTTTTCGCTGCACTTTGAATCAGATCAAAAAAATAAATAAAAAATTATATATTAGAAAATATTTTTTTCACGGGTCTGTGTATGAAAGTGCGGGCCAGACCAAATGGCTTGGCGGGCCGTACGTTGGGCACCCCTGATCTAAATTGTTCCTACAGCCTTTTTGTGCACATGTTTCTGGGTACAAAGATGATACCTAGTTCCATTTTATTTTATGCAAAGATAATTTCATAGGCCTAGCTAGAGCAATTTGAGCAGAAAATTATCTCGGCCCTTATGCTGTTTAGATTTCTAATAGTAGGCCTACTTAGGGCCTATAGAATAGAATAGAATAGGTCTTTATTGGCGAAGTTAAGCTCATCGCTTTTTTTCAACTTAACCATACACTGCAAGTAACAGATTCGAATAAAAAGGTCTGAGTTTACAAATAGGAATAAGTAATAAATAGTATCTAGGATATAGTAGGTTTACCAGTACATGTACAACAAAATATAATTTTACATAAATACTATCTTGCAGTGACAGTCTACATATCATCGTACATATCACATATCAATACATATCAGGTTAATTTATTGAAGGAAATGGTTAGGATTTTTTATTTGCTTTATTAATGATTAAATAATATTTTAACAAAATATTCCAACAAATTAGGATAAAAAATTCATAGAAGGTACACAAATAAGCTAGTTATTTTTTTTTTTTAAATACATCATGTTGTTTGGTTTATTGGTACAAAAAACTGTTACGTTTGGTACAGCAAATGTCGTCGGCTGTGCTCTGAGTTAACTGGTCTTTACGAAGTGAGTTTTGTATAAGGTTTAGCTACAATATTGTTACCTAACTATTTACATATTATGGATTTATCAACAATGTGGCCGGTGGACCTACTAAATATTTTATTATAAATATTTTAATGACCGTTTCTGAAACTTAAACAAAACTAAGCATAATCTCATGATCATAATAATTTCAACAATCATTTCCTTTTATTTCATACATCACATTATTTCAAATTTGTTACCGATCAATCATCAATGATTAATGATCATACATACCGTAGGCTACTAATAGGGTCTATAATGTTGCAACATTCTGCTCACCATTAAACCATCTATTTAGGCACACATTACAAAATTATTAATACGGTACATTAAAAGTACATTAATAATATGCATCTCAAACAATCAATTTTTGTGTTGGCTGACACGCAGACTTGTGTTCTAAGTGACTGTTCTTGCCTGAAACATTTGATTGATTCATACTGTACGCTACTGTATTTTAAAGCTCTACATTTTCATAAATGACAAATTATATTCTAAAGTACCTAGGTAGGCCTACCAAGATGTTTTAATATGTACTTAGGTACCTACTGGGTAGACCTATAAAAAAGTCCCCAAACATCAAGTAAACCACAGTAGGGGAAATTTTAACCATGTAGGTACAAAAAACAAGGAATGGACAAACACATTTAATAACCTGAACCTTTTAACTTTTAACTTTTATCATTTTAAAATTCGTGTTTAAACGTTTTCATCAACCAACTTCTGTTTTACCCCAGGTTGCATGACAAATTATCAATATTTGGTATTAACTTCCCAATACATTGATATTGAACTGTCACCATATGGTATTCAGTTAGTTGAATTTGATATCTAAATTGTCACTATTTGATATTCATTTATTTTCATTTGATAATAAGTTAATAATGGTCTGGTCGCTCCTTGTATCACAAACTGTTTCTTCGTGAAACATTAAGCATCTAAAGTCACCCGCGTTTAAACGACTCATTTCTACCAAACATGATGTGATTTTCCAAACATTACTGCCTCTTGCCAGTGAACTAGGCCTATAAGGGCAGAGTAGGTAGCCCCTACATGACAATATTTTCTGTAAAACTCTTTTAGTGGAAGTCATTGTGGAAATTGGGATGTTTAAAAATCTCTATGTTGCAAGTTGCATGATGAATGATGCAAGTTTAAGAGGGGATGTTGAGCTTGGCCCTACTCAAATGCGTGCACTCAGGTGTTGATGATTTCTCTGAACGGTTGGTAATATAATTACCAAGTTTTGCATGAATGTTAGTAAAGTACTTTTGTATTGATATCTGCACTTGGTTGCAAAAAAAAAGCCTTAAAAATCCATTGCGAGTCATAAGTCCAAAATGGAAAAAAATGGGAAATCCAAAACATGGATTTCAATTCTGGAAATTCCCACCAAACTGTTTATCTTACGATAAAAACAAATTTAACCTGCGCATTCACATTGATTTATACGTTGATATCCAGTTTGCAAATTTGCGTTAAAAACACTGTACATTTGGAATAAATCTCCAAAGTTGACCAAAATGAAATAAATTATTAAATAATAATAATTTGTTATTCAAAATCAATGATTTAATATAGGAATACCCGTACTGGATATCATAGATATCCTTTATTAACGTTGGTGTGAAATTTGATAACAGTGTTATAAACCGTTTACCCGAAAAAAAAACAAAAAAACAGAAAGCTGAGCGCCTAAACTCGTCTCTGCGCCAGCCTCAGCGACTCCTTTTAATAAGCCATATTAGCTGGAACAGTCTTGGCAGTAAACATTAAAAATTAAAATAGCTATTTTGTATTTCTTAACAACTTTGGCAACAGAGCATATTGGCCTAGGCTAATAAGGTATTTGATTCATCATCAGTGCTCGTTTCAAGGCAGTGGTGTTGGTAAGAATCGAGGATTTACTTTTAAAGGCAGTGATCGCGAGTTTGTACTTCGGGTTTAGTCTGATAACAACTTCTCATGTTGCCTACTAGATTCATATTTTTTCGTAAAATGCTAATGTTTGGTTGACAAAAATATTACTTTTTGTGCTTTTGTGTGGGTGTGAAGCCACCCGAACATAATGAAACTTGTATTGTGGAACAAGTACTATTGTTTAATAATTTATTACCTCCTTAAAAAAATCTTAGCCTTAATGCTGTAACTTCCATTTGACCATCAAGATATAAATAGTGTTCATTAATATTTTATAAATGTAATAGTTTACCCAAGTTTATAACTTAAAAATGAAACTAGTTTTAAAATAATATTTTTGTATGGATGTTCAATTTTTTAAACCCACCCTGCATGTTCAATGTTGTATTACATTTGCGTTGCGTATACATATACGCTCAAAGACACAAACTGTATTTCTATGCATCTAGTACCAGATGAAGGCTATCTTCTCATAGCAAAGTCTTCCAATAAGCTTTTGATTATAAATGAAGACATTGGTGTAGAATAACAACAGGAGATTTTGTTATGCTGGTGGCAGAAAGAGGTCACAGCTACCAATATTTTCTCCTTGATAGTTAGAAAAGTCAGTTATGACTATTTCCTCACTCCATGCAAGTTTGTTGATGCAACCGCTGAATCGCGTCATGAAATGGCCGTCGGTTTCATGCTCAACACTCTGTTCACTTGGAAACCCTCCTGAAAAATAAAAATAAAAATTGTGTTCATATTAATGATTAGGCCTACAGCATAAGATTTCTTACTATGAATTAGACGGTTAGACCCTACATTCATTTGAGAGTATTATAGGTATAGTGTTTATAAACTTCAAAATAATTACAATATTTTAAACTGCTTCTCATGAATTTGCATTTGTTTTCACGACGTAAAAGTTGTTAAATTAAGAACATTTCCCTTTCAGCAAGTTATTTTTTTGTGTTTTACCACGGGAGACCAGCCCGGCCCCTATACCAGTGTCTTGTTTTTGTAATTTTGCATTTTGCCTGCTTTGCTTCTTGGACAAAGTTCTTCTCTTCAATAACTTACCGAGGTAAAATATACCATTTGTAGAAATCGACTTATTTGTGTGGTTGCCAGCATCACTTTGGGAATAAACTTGATGGCCATCAAGCCAAAGCATTATATCTCCCTCTCCAGTGGTAAGAGTAAGACCGTGCCAGTTGCCATCAGCTACTGAGCCAGTCTGAACTGTGGCACTGTTTCCTTCTGACTTATGCCAAGCCCAAACTAACTTCAGGAAACCCCTTTCGATGCCAATGCCAACAAATTGATCTTTCTGAAAACAAAATTACAACCAGTTTAAAAATCATCCTAAACACATTTAGTTACTTATAATTACAACATTGTGATCCGCGAGCATTTCCATTTGACTCTGCCGGAAAAAATAGTCACTGTTTTTTTTTTTTGTAGGGTAAGGGAACTAGTTCTGGATCGGGGTTGAGTTGTGGATCAAAATCTTTGGGCTTGTGTAAGTTCTACATGTAATGTACTAGATGCACTGTCAGTATATTTTTCTGATGAATTGATCCAAGGAGCATTAGAATTGCACACTGTCATCACCAGGTTGAGTCATTTGTCAACTTAAGTACAAATAGTCAACAATGTTATCAAAATGGTTGCCGTTTGCAACAGACGTAATTGATATACACATGCATTTATCATTGTAATATTTCATCAGTTATTAGCACAGCTTTCAAACTTTGTCAGAATTTTTATTATTAGTTTTGCTAAGAATTGACTATAATAGGTTTACTGTACAACTACTCAAAGCACCCTTGCGGGTGTCTACAAATAAGAGGTTTTTGTCCGTTTTTGTAGATCGTAACACCATGTTAAATGAATAGGACATATGCAGTAAGCCTAATAGTGTTTAAAAACCAAGTTAAAAGTGATTTAGGCACACTTATTTTTAGAGCTTGTCTTTACAGATGCAAATCTAAAAAAAAAAAAAAATGTTTTGGTCTAGCCTAATTTTTTTATATTTTTTTCAAAATTTTGAATTTGATATAAATTTGTGTTTAGAATATTTGGCTTATAAAATTTATGCCCAGGTGTTAGCTCTTGTCTTTGTCTTTAAATTTTGTATTGAAAAAAAAATTGTGGTTAGCATAATTGCTGCAAATAATTCACAATTACAATTTTGATCCACAACTAATCCGGGGACTGATTGTGGATCAATGCTGATACCGGGCGTTCAGAATCAAATTTGTCAGGTGCGGCTGCATCACTACTTATGAAACATATCAATGAACCCCTGATATCAATTTGAAAAGTTTTAGGCTGATGATCCACAACTGATACCCAGGTATCAGTTCTGGATCAAAGCACTCCTTTTTTAAATTGGCTCATTTTAGTACCTTCGTAAACTTTTTTTCTTTTTTTTCTTTTGCAAACATTGTCGGAAAGTTAATCAATAAGAATAAAGTATGTGGGAGTAACAAAAAAAAAATCCTGATACTCAAAATTGTAATATTGCTTAACCCGATCCAGAACTAGTTCCCTTACCCTATGTCTCGCCATGTTTTTTTGAGCTGGTATTAAATAGGCTAGGTACATTACATTGCAATGCATTTGAGTAAGGTTGACGTTTGACTCCTCACACTTGGATATTTTACCATCAATGTTACAATAATAATAATGTAGCTAAGCTAGCCTATCTATTACATCTTGGTTATTATTTAAAAAGTTTTTTGTGTTGGAGAAAAAAATATTTTTTTGCAATCGAAATTGTAGGTTACCTATCATAAAATAATTAGGCTTCATGGTAAAAGAAAGATGAATTGAAAACAAGATGACTTGCTTAAGTGGGATAGTATCGGTAAATAAACTAATTTTGTAGATAGGGTCATATAAATAGGAGCCAACTACTACATTACTATGGTTTACCTGAGCACTCCATAGTATCATTCCATCTGGATCGGCAGTAGAGAAATTGAGAAATAAAAAATTTACATCAACATTTAAATGCAAATTGAGTTCTTGTCGCTTTGAAGTAAACGGCGACGACTTCTGCAGTACTAAATATCCGTCTCCACCAAAGTGGGGAGATCTAACGGACACAGCCTCCTCGCAGAAAGCCCCTCCCCAACCGAGGGGACAGTGGCACCTGGACGAGAAGCCGGATCCTTTAACACACCGCCCGTTGTTTTGGCAGTTGATGTCCATGCAGGATAATTGTGCCTCACACCGTGGACCGGTGTAGTGGTGCGGGCACATGCAGCGTGGCTTGGCAGAAGCGTCGAGCAAACAGGTTCCTCCGTGTTCGCAGGCGTCTCCTCCGCAGGTGGTTCCGTCGCAGTCGGCTACGTTGCGAGCCAGCGTTATGTGCTCGGCGTCTAGTCTGACGCGGTGCCAGTTCAGGGCCAGACGTCGCATGCATCCTTGGAACCAGACAGGAGGGCCGGACATTGAACTGCTTGGGAGGTCTGCCAAGTCGGGAACACCACCTGAAAGGCCATGCGTTTATTAGACAACACGCGTGTTTTGAACAACAATTTTTTTGCTTGTGGGATTAATAATATATCAATCAATCAAGAAGAAGCTACGTTGCTACGTTCATGACCGTGTGTACATACAGTTAAGCCCACATCAGTTTCGGAATATACTGTCAAAGATAACAGAAGCTTGAATAATGGCATTTATAAAGAAATGCTGCTGGTGGTGCACTGGTGCCTGGCACAGGCATTTAGCAAACTTCTATCAAAAAGTTCATATTAAATTATGGATACTATAATGGTGTAACTGTGACTAAAATTTTAAATTCCATTAGTAAGTGTACCCCGGTACTCAATAAAAAATGTAGAATAGTTGTGTTTTTTTTTGTTTTTTTTAGTACTTAAACCCTATTGAACATCTGTTGAACACTACTTTTGTTCATTGTATTCTCAATGTGTTCTGACTGTAAAGCTTTGCTTTGGGCCTACCTGTAATAACTTATTCTAGAAACTTGACATGTTGGCACAGTCAATGCTTACCCAGGTAGAGAGGTGTCCAACTTGCTGGCAATGTCTCCCCAGATGACAGTGACCCACTACTAGAGGTGTCGTCCACGCGGAGAAATAGTTTTCGACCGTATCGTCCGGCGAGCACTCGGTGCCACTCGCCCAGTGCAAGGATTTGTCTACTTCGCACCACTAACGGTTCTCCATGTTTGCGATGCTTGCCTTTGAACATAGTGTCATGTTTATATATACAATATCCAAAGTTATCTACAAATTTAAAACATATACTCAATAGTATCTCAGTAGGGATTTGCCTGTTCTGCACCTCTAATAATTTGCCATGTTTGATATATGTTTGCCTGTAAACAAAGTGCCAACATGTTTTAAGCTTCTCATAAACATAAATTATCCACATTTATAGTAATTGATTAATCGATTTTATATTTGAAGTAGATATGGTTATAGATGCTTCCCAATTTTTGCAATTTTCTTTCCTTCTGCAGGTTAAATTCCTGACGTATGTTTCTGCACTACCGGCATCTACAGTCGTTCCTGGGTGCCAGCTCAGCATGTCCCTATTATGTGAAGCATTGAAAGGTAAGCATTTATATGCCATTAAGTATACTGTACTGTAAATGCCCTCTATACATTGAGGGAGTTTTTCTGAAGCTCTGTATATATTCATACGGATAACAGCTAATTACGACACAGCACTAAGGACAAGTAGTCTAGGGCCTGCACTTCTAAAATCAGCAGCGTGGTAGTGATTACAATTTTTATTTTTGTTACATACGTTTTTGTACGATCACTAGTTTGATTCGTAATCCATATTTATCCAAATTCATCCGTAAAATGTAGGGATAAGGAAATTAGGTATTATAGGCCTACACCTAATTCTTTCAAAATCTATTCAATCACTTTGTTATGACTTTATCCCGGCAAGGCTAGTTGCAATAGGGTAACTCTTCAGGCACTTTTATTGTCGCAGACGTATTCTGTGAGCATTTGTTCATGGAATGGCATCTCTATCATGGGTGTACATTTTGTTTCTACTCCAATCTGCTTAACACAAACTCACCTGATATGTACTAATAGTGTTATTAAACTGGGAATACTGAACAGTGAACATGTGTACCTGTGTCCACCCTAAGCTCTAGTAGCCCGCCTTGTAGCGATAGTGAAAGGAAGCCTTGATCGTTGCCTAGACGCGAGAATAAGACGAGCCCTCGGTCTGCTCGCGGCCGCAACTCAAGCTCTATGGAAGCCTGTTGGTGTTGCACTTGTGCAGGTGGGAGAGAGAGGAACGATCGACGGCCCGAGAAAGATACGTCGGACAGTAGTTCATCTTGAACAAGATACAAATATTGTTAACTTTTGTACATTATATACCTATCTGATATCGAAGTCTGTGAATAGGTAAACATACCACTTCAAGTAAACCTCGAATCTTTGAGTAATTACTATAGATATCTGCTAGATTGTATTAAATAGGTAGATTTGGGTAAGTTTCAGAATATTTGATTCAATCTAGTATTACCTTTTATCCAAAAAAAGTCTTATAAAAATGAAATCTTCCATTTGTCGGAGCGCTGCACCCTAATATTAGCTCTGTCGGTGCAAATTAATTTCAGACTGATTTATTTTTATTATTGTATCACAGCTTTAAATCTAATACTATATATTATATAATTAATTACATTTTTATAATTTAGCAGACAAATTTTACGAAAGTGTACATAAACTATTATGGAAAGAAGAAATATCATACAGGTGTATGATGTTATTATACAAAATGTATTTCCTCCCAATAATATCATATCAAATGCATCAGTGACATGGACAATAGGAGGAAAGGAAGACAGCAGATTACAGGCAGCAGAGAGGAAATTTCTTAGAATTTCTGTAGTAGTCTTAACAAAAATAGACAAGGTATGGAGGAAAACAATAAGAAACAAACTAGGAGTGGAAAGTCTATGAAATAAAATGGGAAGAGAAAGACCAGTGGTATGGGCACGTATGAAAAATGAAGCAAGATAGAATCCCCCCCAAAACAATTTGAACGCACATGCGTGGGAGTAAGAAGAGTTGGACGCCCAAGAGATAGAAGAAGGGACCAAATAAAATGGAATGTTGACGAAAAGAGGGAAATCATGGGAGAACATTAAGAGCGTATAGGATATGCGTTTTAGGCAAATTGCTGTCCGACTGACACCACAGGTGATTGAAATTTTGAACATATGACACGTCTTTCTCAATTTTCTGTAGTTTTTTCACGACACAATATTATGGAAAGTGCAAAGTGCCACTTTAATTTCGAAACTTCACTGACTTGATTCACCGTTAAATTATACAATAGGCCTACATTAACTCCAATCTGTAGGGTAGTAAGTCCACCTTCCATGCAGTTTACCAACTAGTTTCATCTATATTTAATAACAAAAATTTAAATTTTCTTATTTAGGAAATATAACATTGTTAATATGTTGGCAGTTGATTTACCTTTGTCACAATGCTGTCCTACCTTGCCCAGTGGGCAATCGCACTCGTAACCCGATGCTAGAGGAACACATGTTGCACCAGAACTGCAGTTGTGTCGTGTCGAGTCACACGGGTTGAAGGGCTCGGAACAAAGTGGTCCAAACCAACCGTCGGGGCAAAGGCATCTGTCACACAAGAAATGCAGTTACACTATGCATAAAGTTTTACGTTGCAGATTGTCTATCTCTCCGATTGACTGATTATGGGGCTTTGCGTGTCATATATATGGTGGTGCTAATTGACTGTAGTGGTACCAGTACATATCTCTTTCAGTTTGTTTGTATTACTATTGCTGTAGAATCTAAGGAAGCAAGTAGAGAAATATCCATGGAGTTTAACAGTAGCCTACTTAAAAATGTGTGTGAACTTGTTGTTTAGCAAATCACTTGAACACCATCTATGTTTCATTAATGACAGATGGTTAACTGATTTTCAATGGTTATCTTCATGTAAGTGCTATTGGAAATTGGAAACTGTTCTTATGAACGTGAGATATATTTTTCCAAGAATGAGTATTGCATTTATTTTTGCTTTGTAATTTTTATTATGCGACTGGTGAATTCAAAAGTAGTTTGGTGTGTGGCAAGATGACAAAATGTGGTATTACTAAATATAGCATACAATATGCATACAAGAGCAATTTTAGTAAGAAATGTTTTTTGATTGTATTAAAACAGCAACATGCCTAAGTTTAGTGATTTTGACAATATCCTAAAAATGTCATCGTGTTCGACAAAGCCATGTGATAGGTAGAAAACAAACTAAGACATGCAATCAAAAAGAACATATAAAATGGAAAAATAATCTTACAATACAATTGTCTAGAAAGTATTTTTTTATTGCGCTCAAGGTAGCCTAAAAGTTACATAAAAATCGGTATCTACTGTATTGCAATTTGTCATGAAGAGAACAAACAAACACAAAATTGAAAATGGCCTAGGCCTATACGAGTGAGATTTTCATAGGAAATATTGTGTATAGAGTAGGTATACTAAATAAGAGAAATTTAACGACACACTGAAAATGTAATCAAAATTTTAATAGCCATTGGTACATTAGTCAGTAAGAGAGGAAACAAGCACACATAAAATAGAAAGTGTGATTTCAATGAGCAATGTATTTGCTTCGATTTCAAGGAACACAAAAAATAACAAAAGGACAACTTAAATATATTTTCTTCGAAGCAGGGCCACAGTCCTAAGTTTGTTAGATTTTGAAGATCCCTTGAAATTTTGTAATGAAGGTACCAGATAGAGAGTGACCAAAAACAGAAAACCAACCTGCTTTTTTATAGGGGTTGTAAAATTGAAGGCTTTGCTCTGGTTGCTGTACTCACAATGCTCAACAAAAAAAGAGATGGGGTGGGGCTTGAAATCCTAGTTACCGGTATGCCACTGGATGGCATGACAGGTGTGCAGAAAGATGTGGAATGTGGTGGAAAGGGAAGAGTGGAGTGTGGAGTAGAGGGGCCTATCTTCAATGCCAATCCAATTCAGCATGGCCACCAGCTTATGATATTTGATGTATTGAAGGTCTAAAATCAAATGATGCCTGGTTAGTTACATTACCTAATGATGTGTGTTATAATCTGAATGAAATGCGCCACTTACGCAAATGTGGCCCCATGCGGAAGACAAGCTCCTCCGTGCTGGCAAGCATGCTGGTGGCACTCTGTGGTTCCGCACTGTCCCACACTCCGTCCTGAAGCAGCACGAGTCTTGTGTAGGGCGATGCCCACTCTTCCCGCGCGCAACTCCACGTCGAACAGGCACCCCGAGAAGCCGGTGTGAAGCGGGAGGTCGTGTGGTAGCGTGGAGAAGTTGGCCGAGTCATGACCTCCGAAGTAGAGAACAGACTGAGTGTTGAGTTGAGAAAGGCGGCCCGGTGATCTGCCGCTTACGTTACCCAGGTTGTCAACTAGTAGCCACGCGAGTTGCCCAACACGCCCTAAGCGCACGGTATGAGGGCGATTAGCTTTCTGTATCACTGGCCGAGGAGTGAAAATCCTCCTAGGACCTGTAATGTTAACACAAAAGGACTGTTTCTAATCTCTACGAAAACTTCCATTGCGAAGATGTACGTATCGTCGCGTCGTATATATCTCATAGTCTAAATTATGTTCAGCTGTGCAAACGTACCTGATCCTAAATTCCAAGTCAGGACAACATATCCTTTAATAAAACTGACGGCTAGATGGTCAGATCTGGAATCGTGGTATCCGTCTTGACCAACAAACACCATAAGGGCTACTTGGTCCAGAGATGTGGGAGTGAAACGAAATTTAAGTTCCATCGTGTGGTGTATTGCTCCTTCAACTGCATAGGCAGTGTAAGAAGCAAGTCCTCCCACGGATGACGAGAATGATGGCTGCCCGATCTCCATATCTAAAGACAATTCTTGGGTTACTAGAAATTGTGTTTTAAAGTAATACCATACAAGTATAATAAGCAGTAGGCCTACTACTATATACAAAAATTGTTTAAAATTTAATAATACAATGTAAATTTTGTGTAACAATTATTTAAAAACCTATGAGTACAAACAAACATAAACTAAGTTGTACATTAGATTACCGTACCAACAAATAACTTTGAATCAAAGGGTAACTCCAGGGGTGTTGCCAGTCACACATTCGTTCGTTCGCTTATTAGCCTTCTTTGGTACACTGTGCGTCCACCCACCATTGTGGTGGACAAGTATTTGAAGTTGTCAAAAAATGTATTAATACCTATTAGGCCTACATATTACATACTAGGGTATTTACAAATACAGTACAGTCCAGGTTCATATACTGAAATGTTATTTTAGATACTGGCCTGTGAACCCCATAATCAATGTTGTGCTACTCGGCCCCAGATTTTGGAATAGAATCATTTTATAGTATTTATAATTGTTAATAGTGAAAGTATTGTGTGTACATGATGAATTAAGTAGCCTATTGTAACAAATTGTCTTAAATTTAATATGTTCCGTGAACATTGCACACTTGTGATATACCTACGTAGCTACTAACGAGACGTTCCTATCTAACTTGATGATCAAATAAAATAATTCTACAACTGTTAACACTATGCGTACCTATAAAATATCGATGTGAAATTGCTTTTGTGTTTTCCAGGCCATTCTCTTAATTATCATGCTACATACTCCGAGACTGGTCCAATAAATGTGGATGAACCATCACTGTCCTATTATCTACTTTCTCAATTGTTTCAGAAACAACATTATGAAGGTTGATGATGGGTGAGGAAGTTTCACCCGAAAATTCGTTTTTAAGTAAGTAGTGGCCTCGGTCATAAGTTTTTAAGTTACGTTTTATATTGTTCCGGGCCAATAAGCTCTTTTTATAGAATTATGAAGGTGATTTCAACACTTGCAGTACATAAACTAGTTAATAACATGGGGGAGAACAATATTCAGGTAAGTCAAATTAACAATGCTGCACTAAGTTATGTAGGGTAAATGTTTGTGCTTAATCACATTTATATTTGTTGCTTATGTGTTGTAAAAATCATAGGTACCGGTATAGTATTTCTTAATTTATCCACCGATACACAGTACCTTCCTTCTGTTGAAACAAATTCTTACCATATGTACAATACTAATTACAGTACATAGATTTGCTTTGATTATCTATTGGTTTGTGTGTAGAACAATGCACAATATGTACAGTAGGTCTGCTTCTGTTTATGATCAATTATGAAGCTTAGCAACACTTGTTCATTAGCTTGTGAAAGAAGATCTGCATTTTGGTTACAATCTGGTGACAGGCTACGCGTACTTCCTTACCGTGCTCGCAGAATATCCCGTGCTTTCCCAGTGGACACAGGCAAATGAAACCACTTCCAGGAAAACTTACACAGGTTGCTCCAAATTCACAAGGATTGATTTGGCACACGGATTGTTCACATGTCTCTCCCAAGAACCTAAAATCACATAATTCCATTCAATCAATTAGTAACTTCACAACTTGCAGGATCCACTGTTTGAAATCATGATGTCTAGGGCAGTGAGATATTACAAAATAAATTAATTGCTGTTGATTGTTATTGTTAATGCAGATTTTAAATGTGCCCTGAAGCGACTTGTAAAGTCAGACTCTGCTTAATTAAAAGCTGGATGTGTAAACCGATTCTAAGCAGGATGTGAAAATTAATTTCACACAATTAGTTCTACACTATAGATAAAATTTTAAAATTTAAATACATTTTAAGCCTGTCATGACAGCAAAAGGTTTGACTCCAATGTCACTCTTTCTGTGTAATCCATTGTCTCCATACTTATTAATGTGACAACCAGGAAATAACTAGGCTCAGAACTTGTTACATGTCGCCTAATGATCTTGATAACACCAACAGCAGTGCAGCAACGCAGACTGGTCATGATCAGGCACCAAGGCCGGCCGAGGGGAAGGGATTGGTAACTATACGCCCGCGCGTATTTAAAAAAGCGTACAGGGACTACTTTATTCTAAATACGTGATATACTGATCAATGGTTAGAGCATACGGGACGCGGAACACCCATCAATCGGTTTTCCCGGTAATACGGACACCTGCAACCTACATCAACATAAGAATTCACAACTTGGGATCTCACGTTGAAATCGATGTCTGGAATGAGATATTAGCAATAGAATTACAATAATTTATTGTTGATTTTAAATGTTAATGCCGATTTCATGTGCCGCTACAGGACTTTAAATCAGATGTGTAATTAAAGCTGGATGTGTAAACATTAAAATGTGAAAATTAATTTCACACAATTAGATCTACACTATAGATAAAATTTTAAAATTTAAATACATTTTCAAAGCCCTGTTGACAATGACCAAGAAAGAAAGGGGTTTTGACTACCAAGTGTACTTTCTGTGTAAATCCACTTGTGTTCCATACCTTTTAATTAAATGTGACAACCAGAAATAAACTAGGCATCCAGAATCTTGTGTACATGTCGACCTATATTTAATTGGGAAGTCTTCATCCAAAAATTGTGACACATATAGTATAGATGATTGATTAATTGTGGATGATGTTGTGTTGCAATAAAACTAAAGGTTTTAGGCTAGTAGATTAGTATCAGGTTAATCCAAGAGCGTCTTGGGATTTGGGAACTATTAACTACTAGCTCATTATCTTAATTGTACCGGTACAGTAAATTGTTCGAGACCAAACATTGCCTTGCCACTGGATTAGACCTTACACTATTGTTTTCCTTATAGTATTCATTTAACAATATTCTGATATTAACTCCACGCCAATGAAAATAATTTACAAATAAGCTTTTCATTTATATACTACATACATATCCAAGAGGCAAGAATATTAATATGCTTTTACAACAAATTAAAGATGAAAACTCTTTGTTCCTTACCCTGGAGGGCAGAGACATGTCCACTTGTCTTTATATTCAACACAAGTAGCACCACCGAGACATGGGTTAGATAGGCAAGCAAGAGATGAACATTCAGTCACTGCTGAACCGTCCACAGCGTCGGAAAAAATACTGCGTGACACATTGTCTACCTGTAAAATGATTCAGTACCAATAAGTATAATATTGAATGAAAGTACAGAAATTACAAAATCCAGCTTGTCAGGGAATTTAACCAAGGTCTCTCACTTTTAGGGGGTTGGGGGGGGGGGGGCAAGCCTGGATTGCATAAATATTGTAAATTTGTTTCAACTAAGCAAATCAACAACTTTTGGCATGATATATTATCTTGTTAACTTCTACTGAGTAAAATTGAGTGAATGTAATACTTTGAGGGTGATTACTGAGATTTACCGTATTTACTCGATTACAGGCCGCCATGGAGTAATGGCCGCACCCCACTCAACTTCTAGTAGTATGTCTGTTAAAATACTTGCGTTGCAACAAATGACTTTGAACTTTATTTATTTAATTATTTAAGTAAGCCTTCTACAGTGTTTACTCATATGCACATCATATAGACATGCGAGTATTTGAATATGAATATATAGAATGAATATATGAATATTTGATATGTTTAAATATACTGGAGGTCTATACTTGCATAAATACAGTAGTTGTGGTTTCTAACATGGCAACAGTGGTGTAAACTGTATTAATATATTGCCATTAGTTAAAGAAAATAAAAATTGGCCCCTACCACGATCAGAAAAAGTATTCCCTTCATAGCACATATTTGGGATTGCATATAGATTCTGTGCCATTGTTGTGCACTGTATTGTGGTGGGAAGCTTGCGTGACTCACCCTCAGTGCGTCCATACATCCTGTGAACCCCGAAAGCGACCTGGCCTTACTCTGGCTGCGGAAGTGTGGAGGGATACCACCGAGGTGGAGCCACACTTGATTCCTGCCGAGCGACGGCGGAAGAGCGGTCTGCTCTCCGCTCATCACCAGAGTGTTGTTGGTTCTCAGTGAGGCAGCGCATCGCCGGAGCTTTCCCACCACCGGAAGCAGCTCTAGGCTATTGTGTAAAATAGATGAATACATTGTACGGTATTAATAGATGTACTGTAATTAATAGATGGTAAACTGTAATGAAAAATGGTAAACTACCGGTATTAAAAAGTTTCAAGTTTCCATTTTGCCAGTAACTTTTAGGTTCTGAGATTTTTAGGGCGCGAATGCGGCTTTATAGGTTTGCAACAAGTTTATAGATGTCTGTATGTATCCGTGTACATTTAGCGCGCGTCAAGACCTATGCATTTATTTGAGGTAGAAGATATTAACCAATGTAAACGAAACTTTACAGGCATGATTACAAAAGAACACTGCATCACTCGTTAAAATTTCATACTTTTGTGAGGGTCGTAAGTGCTCTTAAATGCAAGTTTAGTCAGCCGTAAAATTTTGACATTTTACACATCGCGATAGTTTTTCATCAAAAGCCTGCTATCAATTTTGCGTTATCGCAACAAAACTCAAATACGACCTGCCTCGATTGTTTGTGAATAGAATACTACCAAATAAATTTTAATGACGTCATTAGTTGCGAGCACGTGTGTGACAGAAATTAGTCAGATCCGTGTACATTTAGCGCGCGTGAAGACCTACGTATTTATTTGAGATAGAAGATATTAACCGATGTAAACGAAACTTCACAGGCATGATCCCAAAGGAACCCTGCATCACTCCTTAAAATTTTATGCTTTTGTGGCGGGCGTAAGTATTCTTAAATTCAAGTTTTATTTTCTTATTTTTTTCAAATCCGTGTACATTTAGCGCGTGTCAAGACCTACGAATTTATTTGAGTTAGAAAATATTAATTAATGTAAACAAAACTTTACAGGCATGATCCCAAAAGAACCCTGCATCACTCAATAAAATTTCATACTTTTGTGAGGGACGTAAGTGTTCTTAAATACATGTTTAATTTACTCAAGTTCTGCTTTTGATCCGTGTTATGTTGGTCGCAGTTAAGTGATGAAAACTTGAGTAAAGGGTCTGGCCCGCTCTCTTGTTGATTGAAGTGGTTGGGGGGGGGGGAAGTTGCATGCTCTAGGCCTCTTAGACTACCATCTGGGTTTTGTCTCGAGGAGTGTTTCTGCTAGTTGGTGATTAATGCACGTGTAATCAAAATGCATTAATCGGATATTGTATCAGTTGAAGTTATACTTCCTTCTTGCAATTGTTTACTTTTCGACGTTAGAAGACGCTGCAAGTGCGCTACGTGCCACAGATACGACCGTATGTCAGTGATTACTTTCATGCGCGACGAATGTTTGAACGTGTAACTATCATAATATAATCTGTGCTATTATAAATGTTAGGATTAAGAGAAAGACTTTTGCAGACTATGACTACTATATTTCGTCGATGCATGAGTAGTTCGCAATAGAATAACATTGCTTTGCCTTAAACTACGTGAAAGTCTCAGGCAACCCCAACCGGGTATTGCACCCGATCCTCTTACTTGCCATGCCGACCCTTAATTCTCGAAAGTGAATCTCTAGTTATGGCCGCAAGAGGTTGACCACGTAAATTTTAACTAAATAAAGATCAACATCTTTGATTTATGTATTGATGTTTATTCATGTATGAGATTAAAATATTCACCAAAAATATACTAGGAAAACGCTTAAGTCCCGCCGCGTTGTTGGATGAGCGTAATTGGTGCATTGAGCTGCCATGTGTTATGCGGATTTTCTGTTGTTCTGTGAAAAAATCATTACTAGGTTGAAGATTTTTTAAAATTAATTTAAATTCAATAAAAAATAAACTTTAATTTTTAATTTTTTAAATTAATCGTAATTTTAAAAAAAGAAAAAAATCGTAAAATTGCGATTTTCATATGAAATAATTATTCGATTGTGCTCAAATTTCACACGAATATATTAATTCATAAAATTGAGGTTCTGTGAAAAAATTATTACAATCGGTTAAAGCATGTAGATGTTATAAGTCAAAGAATTGTTTTAAAAACAAAAAAAAAACGTAAAATTTCGATTTTCATGAGAAATAATTTTTGGATTGCGCTCAAATTTCACGCGAATATCTTAATTCATAAAATTATGGTTCTGTGAAAAACTCATTAAAATCGGATAAAGCATGTAGGTGTTATAAGTCAAAGAAATTTAAAAAAAATAAAAAAAAAATCGTAAAATTGCGATTTTCATGAGAAATAATTTTTCGATTGCGCTCAAAAACGTGGCAGTTCTAAGTTCAGAGATTTCGAAGGTCTCCAGAAAATTTCATTTCAATTGGAGTATCGGTTTAGCCGGAATCGTGCTGACAAACACACAATAATACAGAAAAAAAAGAAAAAACATTCCGGATTTTTTTCTCCAGTGTAGTGAAATGGAATCTTCGCTTCGCTCGCTACGCTCATCCAACTAATTACCGAATTTTATTCTTCATGTAACTCATTATTTATGTTCTTCATTTCATCATCTAATTATTAATCTAATCAATGGTATTGAGACATTTAAATATTTTGAACAGATCATGGATTGGCCGCATGGTGGAAGTTTGTTTATTATTTGTTTCCTGAGTGGCTACTCCACATGTCTGGCGTTCGAGGGATTGTCTCGAGTAAACATTCTGATACGATTTTTTGTTCGGGTGCTCCCTGTGTAACTACGTGTGCATAAAATAATATAGCCAGAGATCTTGACTTAATATTTCTCAGTGATAATTACCAACTTATCTAAACATTCGACAAAGCCATCTGCTAGCGTCTTACGCAACACTCCATACATGTGCGGGATCTCCCCAGCCTCTATGTAAACAGCCGATTGACGGCATCACACATTCTTCATCCACACATTAGTGGGCTCGGTTCTTTACAACATCCCTTACACAACACTATAACAGTGAATTCTCTGCCTGTTATCACGGCAACAGTGACGCAACACAATAGAGCCTCCTTCATGCTGGAGGTTGCGAGTTCGATACGGGTTACCAGCCACAAGTTATGATGAAATGTAGTGATTGCAAGGCTGCGGGCTCCTTTCAGTAAGAAGTATAATTCGCCGGGCTTAATGTCTTGTCTGATGATGTCCCTATAGTGTGTTGTGCGAGGTTTACCATTGGAATTGAATAAATGATTAGCTATAGGCCCTTAATTTCATTGTGAAGGCACACTTTGTTATTTTACTGTTTCGTGCGTTGCAAAAAAAGAAACCCAGGGCAAAACGAAGACAAAGTAATTTTCACTAAAGATGAACTGGTTTAAAAATGATCTCAAAACGTTTTCAAAACTGGATTTAGTTGTTAGGCCTACTTTTATCTGGGTGGCAGTGAAGTGGGTGTATACATGACGGTTTTGAAAACAGCTGTTTTGAAGTTAAACCCGCAAAGAATGTTTTTGACTTGAACCGATCCAAACCTAGCTTCAAAGCGTTTACATGATGTTTTCAAAACTCAAAACGTTTTTAAATAGATTTCAAAATCGAATGTATATAACATGTATATATCTTTCTCAAGTTAAATAATATACTACAGGGGAGATTTACTAAAAATTACGTTTTATAACTTCTACTCACATAATATTAAGCCTGGTGATTTAGCGGTCACAATACAAGTTAGCAATTTTTGTTGTTGCTTTCATTATGTCTTATGAGTATATTAAATCAATTATTCTCACCAATCATTTTTTTGTTAGTATCAAATTATAGCTAATGTTTAATGTCGGTATAAGTTCTAAGTTCATTATAATAGTCTGCTCCAAGTTCTTTGTATGAGCTCTGGTAGCGGATTCTCGCAACGCTCTAAGGAGTATATTTGCTGACGGCGGAGTGTTTACCCCATAAGAATAGCCTACACTCGCACCGTTCACCACCAGAAAGAAAGCTAAAACTTATATTTTATTTTTGATGCATTTGCTAGATGAGGCATTTTCAACACGTTACTAAATAATAAGGACAATTTACGAAATAATCACGCGATAACCAGAGACGTGTTATGCCTCAACAATCCATATTGCTTCTAAGAGACTACGCCTGCAGAGACACTTGAGTTAGTTCTACATTTTTTTGTATGTAATTACTATTATTTGTTTCTCAATATTTTCACAAAGTTTTTTTATCGTACTGAAAAGTTGTTTATTGTGTTTATTGTATTTATTGTGTTGTTTTATGTACAATGTTTATTGTCGGTTAAAGTTCCAAGTTCATTATAAGTATGCCTTTGTAATTGATCGCACCCTACAGTAAACGGCAGGAGGCCATTTACAGAGAAAAATCTTAACCTAAGAATGTATTAATCGTGTTATGAAATAAATTCACATTATGTTTTATTTGGGTAATCGTATCAGCTCGCATCATATTTTTCTTTTCATTAAGTGTTCCTGACAGTTCTTATATTTTACTGCACTGATAGTTTGAGGGTCAGAGTGTACAGTTTTTTCTTTCATTCTTATTTTGTTCAAATTCATTTGAGAAAAAATTAAGTTTAATTACTCCGCTTTCTTTGGATTAGTAAGTATTTTACCAGATAGGAACATGCGGCGGAAAGTACCGGCGCGGGAAGGCACTGCAAGAGGTCGCTGGCGCGACCTCTTGTTAAATTTAGCACTGTGCAGTATTCATAGAAATCTTACAATTATGATTTTAAATGGGAGTCATCGTCCAAGTGATTATTTTAACAAGAAATTACTTCTGGCATTCAAATTGACATTTAAAATGTAAGCAAATTTGGTTGTTACCATTTTTCACCACCTTTAGTTATTCTACCATATGAGTTTGCTTACATTGCTTGCACTGCGAGCTGATTGCCGTTGTCCACTCGGAATTCCACCTCGCTGAAGAGCATAGTCTGAATCCCGCAGGAGAATTGAAACTTGAGAAGGCCTCCCTCCAGATAGAGACACATGTACATGTCTGGACCGAGATGTGCGTAGAGCAGAAGTCCGCTTGGAGACAAAGTCTTAAGTGAGACTTCTACTTGGATTCTTGATAAATAACCAAGGCGATGCGTCAAGTATGAGTGCCCCATGAAGGCAGCCACTCGAATTCCTGTAGCATCTTCGCACAGTGGTCCATCCCAGCCAAATTTGCAGACGCACTGTACATTAGAAAGTAATATCTAAAGCGTCTGTGGGTGTATATACTGGAGCTGATAGTAGGTTGAGCCACAGGGTGGAACACTATTAAAACGTTAAGTCGTAATATGCTCTTCTTTGTATCTTTCAAAACTTTTTTAAAACAGGTTTTCCTACTAGTATATGAATGTAGATTACCTAGCTTTTAATACTTAATGCGGCACTTCCGGTCCAGAATTGAGCACAGAACATTACTTACTACTGAAAGTCTGTTTGCCTAATCAGTTTGTGCCGTGTGACTCAATTAAACTGTGAATAGAAGAGAAAAGTTGGACCTATGCCTATATTCTATTCAATTTTAAGTACTTTTGAGTGCACTCTTAATGGGTCTATTTCCAAAAAATATAATTTTGATCATATCCTACACATGAGTAATTTTTTTATAAATAAATTAATGATCTAACAAACTTTGAAGGGCATACAGGCATATCTCAGCTTATTGCATTTTCCTTAACATATTTTTTATGAGAATTTTTTTTACAGAAATAATATACTATTACTATTAGGTAAGGGTACCGGTTACGTGGAGTGGGAAGTTTTTACATAAGCAAACTTTGAACTTACCCTAGGTCCTTCTTTGGTAAATACACATGTTCCCTTGTTAAGGCAAGGGGTTATGTTGCACTGAGGTATCACTGTTGAGGGATGGGATGTCCCATCTACAAATCCTTCGGTCGTTGATACTCCATCTTCTGTTTGTTGCGTTCTTGGTAAAATCAATTCAGTAGACTCGGAGCTTGGGAAAGTAGTTGAGTATTCCTCAAACGGGCTATCTGTAGCAATTGCTTTGGAAGAAGTTTCTTTAGAGATAACTGTTATAGGTATTTCTGGTAATGCTATTGTAACTTTTGTGTCATTCTGTGATGTGCTGAAGTCAGTTAGTAACTCTGATATGTCAGTAGTGACAACTTCTGAATAGGTCTGCGTGTATTTACTATCATTGTCTGTCCTACTTGATTCAGATACGTAAAGTGAATCTGTAGTAGGGTGTTCAGTTACTACCGAGTCGGAGGAAGTTGTCGGGAAACCTTCTGAGGATTCTTCTGTAAATAGAGTTTCATGAGATGATGTTATGGTTACATTACCGATAGGAGATGTTGGTTGTTCTTCTGTTGTTACATCTTCAACGTATTGAGTGGTTAGTTCAGTCAAAACGGTGGCATCAGTGCCGAGAGGCTTTGAAAAACCTTGTGTATCTGTGACATCGGTAATATCGGTCATAAATGTTGATGACCAGAAGGAAACAGTAGAACTTGGGGATTCTTTCAACGTTGACGAGAGTGTTGGAATAAGAGATGACGACTCTAGAGTATCCGTCTCGGAGAGCGAGGCAGTAGTTTCTGTGCGGTCCGTGATTTCCGTTACGTGTGTTGTTTCAGAACTTTGATCTGCTGGAGATGTAGGTAGTACAGATGACATTGTGTCGTATGTTAGATCTGCTGTGTAATTCTCTAGAGATGTCACTGGAATGAGACCTTCGGTAGATGTGTATGATGAGGTTGTTGTTGACTGAGATTCGTCTATTGGTGACGTGCTGTACCCGGAAGTTTCATCTGGGTACGTTGTAGAAGAGTGTTGATCGGTTGTGGTTTGAGAGAATGACAAAGATGAAGATGAATACTGCGAGGGTGTGTACGTCGCTCTGTCTTCAGTGGAAGAGTGTCTTGAAACAGAGGTGTCTGTCGACGATGGAATTAAAGTGGAGTAGCTCACTGTGTAGTGTACAGTGGAAGACACTTGAGGGGTGCTTGGACGGATGTACGCACAGTCGACCTCGCCGGGGCTAACGATGAGGCACTCGCAGAACGACCCAGTGAGGTCGGGTGGACACGAGCAGGTAAACGAGTTCACTCCGTCTTGGCAAGTGCCGCCATTGAGGCACCTAAAAAATCAAAAGTTCATACATTGACTAAGGAGTATTGATTGAGAATGACATCAGTGAGAGGCCTAGATATTATAAAGACTTTAACCCTCTCCCGGCCAGAGCGTTCTAAAGCGTTGTGCGGGTCTGAGAGAACTCCAGTGTTTAATGTGACCAGGAGAGTGTTAACCCTCTCCCGGCCAGAGCGTTCTAAAGCGTTGTGCGGGTCTGCGAGAACTCCAGTGTTTAATGTGACCAGGAGAGTGTTAAGTAGACTATGTTTTTAGATTTCACCAAAGATGCATTTGTATTGAATTTAGATGCATCCATAGTGAATGATTGGTAGATCAGTAACTTCGCTACAATTTGACCATTATTGTAAGTTGTAACTAATCTTAATCACACTCCCAACAAGGTAGCCTATACCTACAATCCAGTGCCCCATAAATTTTGTTTTAATGAACATACTATAAAATCTTAAAAATTGTTTTTAGAGCAAATTTAGCAAACTTTTAGTGTTTTATGGATATCTAAGCATATATGATAATTTTTCCTAATGAATTCAAAACCTGCCAATTTATGCTAAAACTGGTTGTTTTTGCTAATTTAATAATGCCAAGCCTAGATTTATTTGTATTGAAGATGTTCAATTTAACATCAATCTGACCAACTTTTGCAAGTACTAGTTAAAATTGAAACAAAATATTCCTACATGAAGTTTTTATATTTTGATAATTATTCATTATTAATAATTTGATGATATTTTGTAAAAATGTAGTTTTCAAAGCATCTAGGTGCCCGTTAGGGCGCCGCAGCCAAGCCGCGGTGCGCTACACACTCAAGCACCTTATACACCAAGCAGAGTTGGGGTGATTTCGAGGTGTTACCCAGCCGTCATGTAACGTGATGTGAACTTGAAAACTATCACAATCGAGGGGATTTAGGTACCTGACAACACATGCCAAATTTTATTGGGGTACGATTATTCCTTCTTGGTGAAAAAATGGCTTGAAACATGCTCAAAATCACTTTAAGGATGTTAGCTACTGCCTAGTACTGCCTACTACTGCCTACTACTGCTACTGCTAACATCTAATACGTCGGCCCGCGATTCTGACCAAACGGGTCTACAATGTCCATATTTTACATGGACTTTAAGGTTATAAAAATATAGTCTCTTTTGAAAAAAAAAGTTAAAAAAGTTTGTTGGAAGGCTTCCAAAAAAAGGGTTTTTAAAAATAACCCTTTAAAACCTTGGCATACAATCAACAAGTAACCATAGTTACTTGACACTTGTTGACGGTACAAGCAGAGTTAGGCGGGAAAGTGCGATACGTAAACAAATGGGGACATTAAAAAATTTTCTTCTTTGTGTGGAACGAGAAAAGGTGTCATTATACTCTCATAAACAAATCAGGAACCGTCCCTGGCCTAGGCCCAGATGTAGAAAATTATTTATAATACACAGTGTAGGTCTAAGTTCCATTAGGCAAAAAGGACTAGATAAATAAATACTTACATTACATGTTTGACAAGCCTAGCCAACCCTAGACCAGCACAACCAATTGTTCTGACAAACTCCCGCACAAATAACTAGTTTGATTACTAAAAGCCTAATTCAATAACCAATAGTATGATTGTCCACCTAGGATTTACAAAAATGTTCGGAAATAATACACATATTCTTTTCTTTTTAGCCATATTTTTAGTCATGATCAAAGTCAGCTTGCTGCTACACACAATGTCCCAAAACGAGGTGTCGAATATTAGCGTGCTTACTGTTTGTTTACATATTGCAACAATCAAATCATTTCATGCAACTCGTCTTTCGATTGGCCCGCGTTTATGAAGGCACTGCCCTCAGAATAAATATAGAACGTTTTCGAGCTCTTTGGTACGCAAATCTTTTTTAAAGTGTCTGGATTTCGTGAACCGTACCCCACGTGAATAACAGCAATACTCTTTCAACTCACAACCCATGACGTTTTCTACGATACCGTTCAAGGGAAAACCAATTTCTCGAAAACGAAAACGACTTCGTTTTCAAATTTCGTTTTCAACTCATCTCCCACGAACTCAAGAATTGGGGTCCAGTCCTTTTACCGTCGTTATACCATGGTGATATCACCTAGACCCAGGATGTACATGAATCCGGGGCTAGATAGTTTACATACTATTGTCTATTGTTTTTTGCTAATACCCCTAGAAATTAAATCAACTTTGATAAAATTATTATATTTCAACAAATAATTTTACAATGGAACCTGAAAAAGTAATGAGATCACACACATAACAAAAACTTGTAGAAATACAGCCAAACCTTACACACTCAAAAGAAATGAGATCTTAAAAAAGGGCCAAGCTCATCTGCCCTTCCACATTTGCGCATTCTTAATTCATAAACGTACAGTGTCCATAACAGCATCCTCGAAAAGCTTTGGGAAAATAAAATTTGCATGTTATAACGTTTAAATTAAATTTGAAAAAGAACTTGGTTGAACTATTACGTTTAAATTAAAAAATCGCAAATTCTATTTTGCCAAGCTTTTTGAGGATGCTGTTATGGGACACTGTACTTTTTTGAATTTTAAAAATGCGCAAATGTGGAAGGGCAGATGAGCTTGGCCCTTTTTTAAGATCTCATTCTTTTGAGTGTGTTTAAGGGTTTTGGGTGTTTTCTACAAGTTTTTGTTATGTGTGTGTTAAAGGTTACTGAGACTGATAGATGACTGATAAGTTGTCAAAATATTGTTTAAAATTTTTTATTTATTTATTAAAGTGCGGTGTATAGACCAATCGAGTTATTACAATAAAGATTGCTGCTAATTGTGTGGGTCCCTATAACTAACCGCGGTGGCGCTCGCGGGTACATTGGTCCCCTCTGGCACTCGTCGTACTGGTACTGGCACCGGTCCCCGTGGAAGTCTGGGACGCAGTAGCAGACTCGGGTGTCGTCCTCGACTAGGCACAGTGCGTTGTTGTCGCAAGGGTCCAGTACGCACTGGTGCAGCTGGGCCTCGCAGTTCTTGCCGGTGTACCCTGCATTAGGACTCGTTAGTACAGACTTGCATATTTCTGGTGGTACATCGTGGTAACAAAAGCCGACTTTGTAGCTGGATCTCTTAATTCTATGCTCAATGCTAACTTATTTTGCTGGTTTATATTTAGGGATAGGGAGCATTGCTAAATCAATCAATAAATATTGTTAGTAACTAAATTATCAATAAACCCTTGAGTAAAGAGTATCTTCCCAATGCCTATCCTACTAGCCTACTATATTTGAAATTCCTCCACTCAAGCTGGACAGGCTACAGGTTATAATGTATCTGTTCAATTATTCCATTAGAACCATAGCATTTTTAAGTAGCTAGGGTGGATAAAGTAGGGAGTCATTTTTATTGGCAGAATCCAATCCAATCAGTGAACTAATAATCAATGCATCAAGTAGTTACCAAAGAGACATGCACAAGCGTAGCTTGCATGTAGATCAACACATATTGCACCGTTCTGGCATGGGGACGAAGCACACTCGTCTATCGCGTGCTCACATAGCTCGCCATTCCATCCTGGCAAACAGATTAAATGACAATTATTATCAGTACAATACATTATTTTTATTAGGCTACTAAAAACATTGTAACTAAACAACTTTCTAAATTCGGTCTTGTAAATGTTTTTTGAATTTTATTCCATAATAACTCAACCTGGGGTATATGAACAAGATTGACTTACAAGAAATTATTGGAGACTACCTGGCGTTACAGTAATCTACTTCACTAGGTAAGCTTGACATATTACGAGTTACTCTCATACGTCAAGCCAGCCACTATAGGCAATACAGGCCAAACTGTATTTTTTTTAAATGGTATGCCATTTTTTCCACAATAATTGAATGTTGAGTTATTTTCTATATAGTCGTAGCAATTAATACTTCGTAGTTTTGCAATAAAATAAAAATGTCTGTATTTTGTTATTTTTCTAAAATAAATGGGTTACTTTTAATGTAGACCTATTAGCATTATTAATTTAATTCAGACGTTAATATTCATAGCATCCAAATTTTACTCTAATGAAATTAAATTTCTCACCAGGCAAGCAGGCACAGCTAAACGAAACCCCAGGACCTTCTTTGCAGACACCGCCATTCAAACATCGAGCTTCTCCACTCGCGTTGCACACCGATACGTCCGTCTCACAGAAGACGCCTACAATGTAGAGATTGTATTTGTATTAGAGTGGTATGATACCGCGTAGACTTCCGTATTAGTACCCGTAGCTCTTAAATTGCATAAACTTACCTGAGTATCCTGGCTGACATGAACACTTGTAGCCGTTAATCCCGTCCATACAAGTACCGTTGTTGAAACACGGATTAGAGGCACATTCATTGATGTTCTCTTCACACACATTACCTGTGGAACATACAAAGTTACACCAAGGTACAACAAATCTTCTCATTTTAACGGCTATTACTAAGTACTAACATTCTTTGAGACTCCACAGAAAGAAAGAAAAAGTGTGCGAACCGAACCTCTACTAAAAATCAGTTCTGTGAACCGTTACGCTATGTACCTAAATGAAGACTTGGTACAGGATTTTAAAAAAATTGAAGTGAACTAAATAAACAATACATTTTATATTTCTGAAAATCTTTATGGTTTTACTTTCTTGTAATAATGATTTGTTCATCCGTACTTGTTTTGAATGTTCACTTGGCCAAGTAAGTCATAACTTTCACAAAAACAATACAAAATGTCAAATGTGTGCTTTTCAAAATATGCGCAAAACACTAATTACTGTCTCATGTGACTTAAAATTCTGATCTAAAGGCTCTACACTGCTAAAAACTTTGCAATGACTGTTGTCATGTCATTTAGTTAAAGTACGCATCAATTGTATTGACGTTATCATCTAAGTTACCAGCTTTCTTTACAATTGAAGACTGAATTGATACTTTTTATTTAAACATAATTCCAACTGTTGTCACACTGAAGACATCTTTGAAAGTGCAAATATAATTGTGTTTCTCTCACCTGCAAAGCCGTCAGGACAAGAACAGTTATACCCAGCCACCCCGTCTAGACAAGTACCACCGTTTAGACACGGCGACGACCAGCACTCGTCCCAGTTGGTCTGACATTGTGTCCCTGTGTAGCCGTCAATGCAGTAGCATGTGAAGGTGGTGTTGAGGTCGTCCATGCAGATCCCGTAGAAGCACGGGTTGCTGAGGCAGGAGAAGCCGGCAAGGGCCACGGGGAGAACGAAGCCGAGCCATACGGCCCAGGTGGCCCACGTAGCCTCCTCACCACGCGGCTTCATCGGGCATTTCAACTCTCGTCAGATGCTGGGGAGATCACAGAGCACGGCTGCCATCCTTCGTTAGCTGTTGCATTGGAAATGAAAGACAATGTGGTTAGATGCTGGGGAGTTCACAGTAGAGAAGTTGCATGAACAGAAGGCTTTTGACTTTTGAGTGAATGTGGGTGCCATCTTCATTAGGTATGGGAGTACCCAAAATTGGTTTAAAGATTACCTTTATTAATATTATACCACACTTTTCCCCATGTAGTAGTGGTAGTTTAATGTACCGGTAGTTTTAGAACAGGTCGGCTGGTGTAAGGTTAGGGTAATGAACATGCCCACCCTCATTATCTTACATATTTGAACAAAGTGGTTTATACCTTTGTATGGAAGTCTAATGAAGGTGGTGCCGAGTATATAAATACTCCAACTCGAAGAGCTTGCCCCCCCCTTCTAATCCCCAGGGTCACAAATATTCTGTATAACCCTTCTCAAGGGTACGCATGTCAATCAGAGGTGAAGTTTGTTTTTTATTGTAAAACGTGTCACACGGAGAGAAAGGTGATTCATACAAGGGAGCGACTACAAAATATAAACTAGTTTTTGTAACCCACTCTCTAAAATGAATTATTTTAGTTTTTATTCTTTGATGTACTTAGAACAAAATTGAACAAACAAATCAATTATTCAAAATGTCATTCAATATATTCCAGCAGCCAGAATATTGTGTGTTATTTGTAAAATAATTGTTTGAGTGTAAAATGACATTTTAATTTATTGATTTACTCATACAATACAATCTAACACATCTGCCAAAATTTCCCTTATTTGTATTGTTGTATAACAAATCTGAAAACAATAGCAACCCTTTTCATTAACAAGTTTATGCCCTAAGTTAAGTAATTAATTTTGTGAGTAACCTCTGAAGGAAATAAAATCTCACATGTGTGTGTGTGTGTGTGTGTGTTTAAACGGCTGCTCCGATGCTCACGAAATTTTCAGGGAACCTTCGCTGTCTCTCAACGTAGACATGTCTCGTTTTTAACGTTTCCTTCACATTCTGTAATTTTCGACTGATCTGTGTGTAGCGTTTTTGAGTAAATTCGAATTGATGCTTCTCATGAACTTTTGTAATGTCGTGCAGTTTTGTCACTAATCAAAGAACAATGTTCACTGAGAACTCTTGTCAGAAATTCGCCATAGCAATAGAAAAACTTTTTTTTTAACAGGTAGAAGATTACTCAATGCACCAAAAACACCCAATGATCAACGCGAGTGTAAAAATCGTCGAAGCTCTACGTTGTACATTACTACGTTATTCCCCTTCAAGACTGTTCTTTTTTCACAAGTTTCATTTCCCATTTTTTAGTTGCCTTAGCTACGTGAACATCGATATATTTCCTTTCAATTATTTTAGTAGCCTGCGAGGGGGCGTGTCTATATGTCACCGTTCCTGACGAGCTTGAGAAATGGCGTGACGTGGTAGGTCAATATATCGGAATAATACCTTCAGAACCGACGTGAATAATGCCATTACACTGTTGATTTGCTCAAGCTTCGAAATTTGTTGATATATTTTATTTTCTTATTTGGCTGATACCGACTGTCATAATTCGCTCAGAAATCGCGATTCAATCCCAGTATCGTCACTATATTGCCTTCTGTTGAGCATGATAATATTTTGTACATGTTTTTATTAGATCATAATTTTCACAACCACAAGTCTTTCAATGTGTTTATTTAGAGAGACAAACAGTTCACATCGAACTTTCAAAATGATGGTTGTTGTCTGCATGGTGTGAAGTGTGACGTCCTAAGTGCTGACGTAGTATTTAAATTTCTTTGCATGTAGTCTCGTGGGGGGAAAGCGTCATTATTCGGAATGCGTTCCCGGGAACGAGTTCCTTTTTTGGGGAACGTTTGTGGGAACGAGTTACTTTTGCGGGGACGAGTTACTTGTAATTTGAAAAGTTACCATTTTTACGGAGCTCTCGTAATTTCGGCGAATTCGGGAGTAGAAACTGAAATTACTATCTCGTTTGCATCACCACTATACTGTCTGATTGGATTAATTGTTTTAAATTAAATAAGTTAAAGGGCGCGTCACCGTTAGGTCATAACGCGCCACTGCCCTAGAGGATTGGGAGGAAAGTCCCATGCTAGTCAGAACCAGCCACGGGTAGGGGATGGAACCGGGGGTTTCTTACGTCGCGGTCGTCATCGTCTTTGTCATGTCGTGTGTCATTGTCGTCGTCGTCTTCGGGGAGGTCGTCAAGGGGAGTGAGGGGAGGGGTCCCCGACGACGACTGAAATACCAAAATTGACATTAGACTGGTGTTTCGGACTTCCTGATCTTTCTTTTTTTCTGCGGTAATTTTCTACGAATTTTTATAGATAGGAACTTACAGGAACTAAGTTCCTTTCGAGAAACTATTTATTTAAATTTTGCCTATGGCCATCCCTCCTCCCCGCCACCTCGCCCCCGGTTTCTGCGCCTATGTGTCTAGTTGTCTCGAGTCGCCCCACTCAAACTCCATGGTCTGTGACTGCATGGACCTGTCAGACACACACGGGCCAGACTCGGTGGTTTTCCGGTTCCCCTCTACCTCATCATCACTTACGTCCCTCCCTTCGTCTCGATTAGCCAAGTTGCATAAATATGAGACGTAAAGCAATATCCAAAATCATTCGAATGTCGCTTCTCATAGTCCATCGTCGCGATTAGCATCAATCAAGATGAGCGTGTTCCTCCCCTCCCGTCAAGACCGGCAATCCTGACTGAAGGTTTTTTCCGAGGTTTTCCTCAGTCTTAATGCGAATGCAAGGGATTGAGTCCTCTTAAATAGCCCTCGGACATCCCTTCACAATATTGTCCTATTCGCAGTATACCTAGTTACATCGGTTAAATCTGATGTTTATACCCTACAGCGGGCATCCTACAAAAGTTTATTTAATTTTCCCCAAGACTGGACGTCCCAGCCGAGCCACTTGTCCATCTCGTCTCCCTCCCACCTTCTAAGTCGGCGTGGGAGTCTGTCTGGCTGTTGTTGCGGTACTGTTTCACGCCTCAGTTACCATGTGTGTAGGTCATACGGAGTTTCTAGGCCAAGAATGTTACACAATTCTTTCCGCCGCTATTGTTAAAAATCGCATTGAAATACACGCTGCGCGTCCGGAGAGTCGTAGAATTCAACATCACTTGAGTTTGTAAGTTTCCTGTTCTAGCTGCAGCGATCTCTTCAGGTAAGCAATACGACTGTAGTTTGATATTAATGTATCTTGTTTCTTGTTAAAAATTGACTCGCCAACGTAGGTAATAGGGTGTGGGAATATTAAATTTTTATCACGTTTTCAGTATTGGAACGATATTATACATGCGTGGAATGAATTCGTGTCTATTGCAATGAGTTTTGATGAACTCACCAGTGAAATATTGTCTGATTTAATTACATAATAATATTTCACGTTGTAGGATGATCGTAATAGTTTATCAACCTCTCTTTGCGCCTTTGCTTCAGTTACAATTTAGTCTGTTTTAACATAGCATTTGAATGTTTAGTAGGTCGTAAGCGCTTACCATCCAACAATACAATTATTTTGGAAAATACCTATTAAAATGATCGCCCAAAAATGCGTGTGTATTTCCGCTAGAAATATTTATTTTGTTGTACCAGTTGGTACTCAAGAAGTAGGTGCCGCATAACTTTTGATATATATTTAAGAGGTTACCTGAAAATGTCATTAAATTCGTAGTAGCCATATGTCCCCCCCCCCCCCCCCCCCAACACGGGTCCTCTATTCAAGACTGTTGAAATTAAATCTGTCCCCCGTACTTTTGTTTAAGTTATTTTTGTTTATTTGGATTAAGGGCGCGTCAACCGTTAGGTCATAATGCACCATTCTAGCCTAGGGGATATGGGGAGGAGGGGCCCATGCTGGTCAGAACCAGCCACGGGCAGGGGAAGGAAAAGGGGGGGGGGGTTCCACGTCACGGTCGTCATCGTTTTTGTTATCGTTCGTTGTGTCATTGTCATCGTCGTCGGAGAGGTCGTCAAGGGAAAGGGGAGGTGTCTTCGACGACGATTGCCAGAGCTCGCCTCTAGTTTCGGGGAGTAATATACTTCCCTCTTACCAACTGGTGTTTGCGAGGTGGACTTTTTCTCTTGAATCGCGCCTTTTACGATTAGCAGAGCCATGCTCTATGGGCTAATTCTACCCCGGGCCCAGACGGGTGAATTTGTAGAACCCGAAAGTAGACTTTGTGATGGGACTAAATAAATAATACAATGAAACAAAAGAGAAAATATTTATTATATTTTTGTTTCAAAACAAACTATGTTACTCTTTTGCCAAATGGGAAAGCCGTTTTTTCGTATGAAGTGCGTTCACATGATGTGTTCACATGATATTGATAGTACATTATTTGTATTAAAATTAAATTGCAATCTACGTCGAGGAACACGCACGTGCGTGACCCTGGTCATGTTTCATATGACTGCGTGGTCTGTGTGCGTGCGTGCACTAAACAGACTCAATTTGATCAGAGTAATTCTTGGGAATTCCGAAGTATACTAATTATAATTATTTAAAAAACAATAGTTTCCACAAATCGAATGCACAGATAAAAGTTTGTGTATGTTTTTTTTTGTTTTAGTTAATTATTCAGAAGTTGCTATTGCAGGAAACGTAGTAGCATGGTTGTTGTGGAGGTTAACGGAAGCGCGAGGCGCGCGTTTTTAATTTGTTTTCATACAAACAAAACAAAACGAATAAAAAAAACTACACCATGCGCCTCGCGCTCCAACCTTCTATTACGTAATTACTACTGAATATATACATGCTTATTCTAAGTTAGTTGAATACTAGCATCTGTATGGTTATATACTCAATGCTAGTATTGTATAATTTACAAGTAGGTGTGTGGGTGAAATGATGTATTTGTGCTAGCTCTGCAGGTTCAATGCGGGAAAACTCGATCGCCTACACCATCCAGTGTTTTTATTATGTCATTATCCTACACGATGAAATATAATTATTTTAGTGTGGACTTTTGTTGGTTTCTCGAACATATTAACGGAAGAAAAATGCTTGGGCATAGTATGCTATTTTTCAAAATGAAGTATATGCATCGCATTTTAAAGCATGCCTGTATCTGTGTTATGTATATTATCGCCCCCCCCCCCCCCCCAATATCTTTTGATTTTCGACTCAATTTATTTATTATATCGGACGCATCAACATAACAGCTAAATAACTGTGTATGTGCATTTGGAACCTTATTTTATATGGTCAATCATTCCATTGCTCTCGTTGTTTGTTATGAAATTATATAACACCTAGGAATGTTCGGGTAAGAATTTGCTTTCAGGGCAGAAAGTTTTATCAATTCTCCTCACCTCCCTCCCTCCCTACCCCACCCCCCCCCCCCCTCACGTATAATAAGTAAATACTCTTGTAACAGTATCACACAACATAAATAAGGGTCAACAAAATATTACGATCTAGCTACCACTCACAGCATTGCTAGTTTACATATTTTATTTTTAGAAAATGTGCGTTTTCGTATAAATGTTGGAGACATCATTTAACGTAACGGAAATTGATCCACTTGCTGCGTGACTAATCGTGATTAAAATGCAGGGTCGTGGCACGTGGGGTTGCAGAAAATACGTAAAACTATTGATTGTTTCTCCTCTTGCCTAGGACGTTCAGGGATCATACGAATGCGGTGGTGTGTATATAGGTGATCGTGCACCCCTCGCTCTCGCCACGACCGTATGCAGATGTATCCCTACTTACCGTCAGTTGACAAGGTCTTCCCTCGTGTGTGGCGATCACTGATCAGCTCGTCCCGTTTCGTCCGTACTTTTTTTCCTTCTGCCGTCGTAATCTCGGTCTTTATTTCCGCATTACAAAGGCGGCGTTCGGTATGGTAACAAATGGTTACCATGGTTACACTAATACATTCACATACCCTACTCGTGGTTTGCGGGCGCCCTCTTGCGGCGTCGGCGGCGGGTGGTACCGACGCCCCCCCCCCCTCGCCCGCACCGCGCGCATGGAACGGGCCGGGCGTGATCAGCTGATTAGCTAGCAGCAGGTGGATGACCAGCAGACGCCCGGCGGCGATATCCGACCAATCAGGTCACTTGGAATGTTGTTTCAGTAGAGTAGTCACGGAAATCAAGTGTTGTGTTGTGTTGTGTTAGCGAGTGGGCATAACGTTCCTTAGTGCAGTGTTTTCTTCGGTGTGGGAAGTGACAGTTTAAAAAGTATTTGCATAGATCATTATTGGTGAGTTGGATCAAGGATAGATTGATTTGTCGATGTGGCTGTGATTAGGCTATCTAAAGGAGCAACTGCAGCTGTGGTCTTGTCGAAATCATATTGGTCAGGTGATTAAGTAACACTTACACGTGACTCGTGCAAGTTGCATAAGGTTGACTTGAATGAAAGTTGAACCTGTTTTTTTTGCCTGCCTGCATATAATTTCAAAAAGTTGATTGTTGCTAGCACTTTATGCCTTAATTATACCTTTACAAATGCGTTTCATAAAATACTTGAAATATTGTGCAAAATATAATTTTTACATTCCACTTATTTATTTTATTTATTTAACGTCTATCCTATTCAGTTATAAAAACTGATTTACAAAGGAGGACAACTAAATAAATCTAATTACATAGATGCAGAAACAACAATAAACTACATTTTCGTAAATATTTGAAATAGTAGCATTACAACAACAATGCATTTAACACAACAATTTTGGTAACAAATAAAAATGATATTATATGCATTTAATGAATGAATCAAATATAAAAAAGGGTGGAGAATGAAAAGAAAAAAAAAAAAAAAACATTAAAAAAGAAAAACGAAAAGAAAAAAACTGATTTATTAGACGATCCCACTCAAACGAATATGAGGTTTGCCAAAAATCAGGAACAGCAAATCAGGGAGTATAATCAAAAACTTTCGCGAAAGAAACCACCGAACGCGAAATCTTTATTCTTGTGTTCAATCTTCATTTTTGTGTTCAAATCTTGATAACATTTTAGTCCAAAAAATCTTGACTCTAATCTAATATATAATTATATCAGATATATAATTATTTAAATTGTTCATGTCAAACTGATCACAGCAATGGTACAGACACCTAACTCAGTTGCAAGCTCCATCAGTGGGCGGCAACCATGACAATCTAGGCAGAAAAATATAATTGAAAATACATTGTTTATATCATAATCAAAGCAATAATGAACAAACAAAGAGAAAAGCAAATCATTAATAAGAACTTATGAAGGTAAATTAACATTACACAAACACACAGACAATAACCTAGGCCTACAAATAAATAGTAAAAATCATTTTTTGCTCGATCTTTGATTCATTATCATTGCTTCAATTTTACTTTTAAATTGTACAATTCCTAGATCAGTAAACTGGCTTCTAATATATAAGAAATTGAATTCCAATAGGATACGCATCTGTATACATAAATGACTTTCTGAATGCTTCAGAATTTAATCTAGGAACTTCCAATGAATTTATTAAAGTAGAATTTCTATCACGATCAACAATTTTAAAACTGTTGGGTAGAATACCTAAAAACATACCTTTCAATACTTTGTATGTATTTATTTTATTTAAAACAATCGCAATGAATAATGAAAATTAATCAATATAAAATATTATTTTTCCCGAAATTTTACTCTGGTACATTTTCATTTACACTGGTATTTGGTATGGTTTGTCACCCAGTAATATAACTTTTCCACAATCATTTTTTTTTTCAATTTCTGGCAGGTACTTTCTCATGCCGAACTGTACCTAAATAAAGAATTAAAAAATACAGTGCTTTAATTAAATTTTAATGTGATGGAAAGCACAAGAGTTTGAGAAACTGCTTTGCATTTTTGTACATTTACCAGGTATAGGCAGAGGCTCTACTTGTTCTTCTACATGAGTTATTGTTGTGTTACTAAGTATATATTTATATTATTATATTGTATGTTTCTAGTTGTGATGTACTTGTAAGCACAATGGACACAGACCCAGGAATATTGTGCTTCAAGCATTGCGCCTCGAAGGTGTTTTGCTTTGCGCTACCCGATTGCTGTCAAGTTTGTGGAATCAACCTCTCGGCTTCAGATTTTCAACTTGAACCTTTTAGGTGAGATTTGACTCTTCTAGTTTCTTATTCTTCATTGGTACGGTTTTGTATGAAATGAAATGTGATTATCTTTTTTAATTTCACAGAATTCCATTCCCCTTCGTGCGAGCCGTGCAGCATCCTTGTTCAATAGTAATACGACCGACCAGTGGTGATTTCCTCAAGTAAGAGTTGTAACTTTTCTTGATTTATTATACCCCTGTGTAAGAAGCATATAGGACTAAACATTGCTTTTCAATCACTTTAATACCACAAAATTGTTGACTCACACACTATATTTTTAGTACATTATGACTTAAACTGAACATTGTATAGTTGTAGTTACTGATCGACACCTACTACTATATTTTGTTATTAATATATTTTTTTATTATTATTTATTGTAGTAAAATGGAAAATTTACATTCAGCTTAAAATTATATTTAAAAAAATACAAAAATATATAAATAAAAAAGCTTATCACACTAGTCAAACAAACATTTATCGGCAAAATTGGCAAATACAAAATTAGCAAACTTGTGTGTCACTGTGTAATTTATTATGTGATAGCTGAAATACTGATGCACGTTTTGCTGTTAGGCTTTTATATGTAAAAAATTAATTCTGTAACAAAACTACAAATGCACATCAGGTCAAATTGCATAGTTTTCACTTTTCAGTGTAGACTTTAGGTCTTGTGGCCCCTCAAAACTTAAAATTATATGATTTTCTACATGATGACATAGGCCTAAATGAGTAAATACTAGTCATATTTACCTTACATTAATGTCAATTTGAACATCTGATTACCGGTACTATCATTTAATTAAACATTTTATGTATTTTTTTCCAGTGATTATCAGAATTCCATGGATCTTCACATTGGTGTGACCACTTCTAAAGGTATGGTTGTGGAGTTTGATAGACACGGACTGCATAGAGGGGATCGCACCGACCTATGGGACCAATGCTTAGTGATTGATTGTGCTACGGATTCGTGGAGTGGACACTGGGACTCGACGTTACAAGACATGTGTGTACAAGAGTGTTGGTCGTCCATCAGTTACAACGAAGACAGTTTTAATTGTTACACCTTTGTGCTCACGTTTCTACTAAATATTGACCACAGTAGTTTCCGAAAAGCCGCAACAAGTAGAACAAAGTTTTGTGGTAAGTTTATTGTGCCTCGTACAACTGCCGCTGGGAAGTATATTTCTTTATACCGAAAATTGCACAGCACTTGTTCATACATTGTGATGTAAGATTGCCATAATCTTACCAACCTATTAGTTGTTACTGTAGCCATAAGCTGAAATATGAACTGAAATAAGTGACAGTGGTTTAATTTCAAAGTTTTCAATCTTGTGATCATTGGCCATTGCCAAGAGCAATCTATCAAATCTTTAGGTGGATTCCAAATGAAATTGGATTCTGCTTAACTTATTGTAATGTATTGTATTGAATTGATAGAAATGTATAGTAGTAGGTACTAATTTATAATTATAATATCAAGAGGTTCAATAAAGAGTGTTATTTATTCCTTAATGAGAGTTAATGGATGCATAGAGGTGAATGATTCTTGCTTGGTAACACCATGGATTACAACGGCGCTAGTTACAACTTGTATTCTCGTTCAAGTTCCCTATTTACAAAGGTAAATGCTGGAAAGATATTACAATTTTCTGTGAATGTATATTATAACTGCCATAATTTAAAAATTAGTACTTACTAATTCAACAAATTAATTTTAGTTTGACAAAGTTTTAAAAAATGATTAACTTAGTTGTCTCTTCATATGCAGTTTTTTTTATTGACTGTAGTGCCCTAAAGAGCATGTACGGTTTGAAGCCAAAACTTTGCAGTTGCTTTGCTCTGGGACCACCTGGGCCCCGATTCATGTACATTTTAAAACTCTTAAACCCCTAACCACATGCTAACCCCTACCAATCACCAGTCAACACTTCATTTCATCTCATTTTATTACTCTTTAAATACTATTTTTCAGAATTTTAAAGAGGCTGATAAAATGAAATGCAATTGTGTTGCAAGTCCAACCAACTTATCCTTTATTATTTACTTCTTGACTTTGTACCCTTCTTGTCTTGAACATATTTTATCTTGCAGGTCTGCCGATATTGCATTTGTGTGTTTGTGGTAAGTTTTCTCCCATCAAGAAATAAGTATCATTCTAGCTCATGTAATTTCACTGTATTTCCTAATTTGTAAAATTTGTCTTGGAGATAGTTTTTGTTAATGTGTGAGCTCACAGTTTTGAAAGCTGACGCAAACAAGGTTTAATTCTAGATTAAGGGTACTAATAATCTTTGGCCAGCTCACTTTGATTACACCTGATTAGGTACTGTTTGGAGTAAGTGATCTGTAATCAATCTTGGAACTAGTATTGTTGGAATTAAGTTTCTGTAATACCAAGTTTGGGGGCCAGGAAGTGATTATTTTTATTTTATTTATTTATTTAACGTCTATCCTATTCAGTTATAAAAACTGATTTACAAAGGAGGACAACTAAATAAATCTAATTACATAGATGCAGACACAACAATGAACTACATTTAAGTAAATATTTGAAATAGTAATATTACAACAATGCATTAAATACTCAACAAATTTGATAACAAAATAAAAAGGATATTAAATGCAATTTGTGAATGAATCGAATATATAAAAAAAATCATTTTTTGAATCAATTATTGCATAATAACTCTTTAGATTGGGGTTTGCCAAAAGTGCTAAGTAAATCAAATATTAAACTATAATGATTTTGGCAGGAGCATAATATGACATTACATGCCCATCAATTTTTTAAAATATTAATAAGTAGTTTTGTAGTATTTTGTAATTTGATATTTTGCAGTTTCGGTATATCAATGCACATCAAACAGGACTATTAGATCACATCTACCACTGTAACAGTGTAGTTAATTAATTAATTTATTTATTATTATTTTGAGAAGATGTATGCATTATGTTGAACTGTGTTGAATGGATAAAGGGAGTGATGTGCTGCTTCCCCCCTCCTAACTCTGTTTAATGCTGGATACAGGGACATTGACTATATTTTATATGTATTTTATTTTGTATGTATATATATATATACTTATGATAAAAACAAGGATCTTGGGTAAAACCGCGTCGAAAATAAGATGAACCAGGGCAGAACCTGGGCGCCCACCGACGTTTCGTCTGTGCTACGTCAGACATTTTCAAGATTGACTGTGACTCTACGGAGGTTGGAGTCACAGTGGTTGGCAAGCACGCAGCGCCCGCCTTATATAGCCTCGGCTGAAGGTGCGGGGCGGCGAGGTCATATCGTGAAAAGGTGCGGGGCAGGCACTTATATATATATATATGGTTGTTTCATTTTAAGGAAGCTCAAACAGCTAGTTCATCCACACATACTTAAAATGGTTGACTTGGCTCATGTTCACTCATTCATATCATATGGCCTACTTTTCTGGGGTGCATCCCCCCATGCAATCAGAATATTCATCCTCCAAAAGAGAGCAATTCGCATTATGGCTAGCGTTTCCAAGAGGCATACTTGTAGAGAGCTTTTCAAGGAACTAGGAATACCTACTCTGGCCTGCTCTCTTATTCAAGCTGCAGCGATATTTGTTCGTTCCTACCCTAATCTTTTCCCTCTAAACACCTCTGTCCACTCCCATTTTACAAGAGCAAATCTACATTCACATTCCCAACCATAAACTAACCCTATTCTCAAAAGGTCCACAATATCTAGCTTTAACTCTATATAACAAGCTACCAAACAATACAAGAACCTGTCCCTCCATTTCAACTTTTAAGTCCAGCATGAAATCATTTTTAAAATCCAAAAGTTTCTACTCACTCAATGAATATCTCTCTGCACTGCATGAAATGTAATGTAACAAATAGAAATACCTATACCTATCTATTCATCAATCATTCATTATATTACAGAGTTTGAGGCCTAGCTCAGTTATATTTCATGTTTTGTACGTTCATCCTAGATATTAATATTATTATTAACCTATGTTAATATTAAGAATTATTCACTTCACTCTACTATCTCTCTCATAAGAGGATAATGTGTGTATACTTATACTATGTATTGGTCAAGCGAATAAAAATTACTCTACTCTATATACTCTTGGGGGCTGATGGAAACCTCCGAGCTATCCGATCGACCATAATAATGTTTGCGGAAACTCTCTCCCATACTTATATCTGCTTTCGGAACTTGCAAAGATCCATCCGAGCAAACGATCTGATCAGCAGATCAGTGATCCGTTTAAATGAAGGGGAAGGATCCCGCACCACCGTGGGGATATAGAAATAGTTTCAAATTACACCTTTCAGATTACTTGTTTAGTTCATCATTAGTTATTACTGAGCTTCTAGGCTTCTTTGTACAGTGTGCTTCATTTTTGAAGATGTCCAAATCTTCGTTTGGAAACTGCACAAATATAATAATAATTGTTTATTAGCAACATTACTGTCTTACATTGTCAGTTACTTAGTTACATACTTTTATCTTGCATTAGTATCCAAGTTCGGTTTCATCCAAATACATAAGCCTCATCTTTAATTAACTTTACCATCCACCTCTTGTAGATAATCTGATTCAATATATCACATGATCAGATTAGTAATAGAATAGATCAGCATGTAAGGTTTCCGTAAGCACATTTTGATAACAGGTTGATTGGCTGCCGTAGCATAACGAAAGATACTACTCCTTTTTTCGGGCTAATATTTTCGTTGTCTGAGCTAGCCATGGACTTTTATGTGCACATACAAAGATAAACAAAACAAACAATATAAATTTCGTATTAATGCTGTGTGTTGCACATATCAAAATATTTGTATTTATAGTTGGGGGGGGGGGGGGGGGGGGGTTATACAGTTATACTAGTATCTATGGCCTAGAGCTACGCCTACAATGTTCAGCTCATGTTAGAATGTCGATCCATATCCTGTTTAGTTATAAACACTTTTTTCTTTACAAATCACGTCCTCTGTGATCGACAATTTGATATTTCAAATCTTTCCGCTCGGAAGCAAGCGATGTTTTTTATTTTATAGGTTGGCAGAAATGGTAGCTGCTTCAATTCTGTGTGGTTGGCAGTGCACTTTATTTGACAACAATTGAGGTGAACTTTTTTCTTGACATTTTAGTGGATTACGAAATTACTACATTTTGTCTTCAAATAACTAGGCCTATGTATAATAATTAGAAGTAATCTTGAAAATATAATTGTTGTGAATATTTATGTAGAGATGTTCTGCAAAAAATCGGAGTGTCAATTTATTTCGTTAACACATAACCTCAAATCGGGCACTCCATGCAACCATGGATATTAAATACATAAAGATGTAACAGGCCTAGGCCTACTACTTGAAGTTCATTCAATAGATAATATTTAAGTTTTGAAGTCAGTAATGCAGAGTGATGTACAAGCTATACATAAATCTGCTTGACACTGTGAGTGCAGGCCTCTGGGTCCATTTACCTCCATCATTGTGTAAGCCAAGGGTTTCGTGGTTAGTGAGAAAATCAAGAGTTCATTGCGGTACGAAGTCTTGGAAGCGTGTTGATTCAAATATAAAATTGCTGTACCCAAGCACAACATTTACAGAAGGAATTTGTAGGTCTAGTCCTAGGCATGCTGGTACTTACAACTATTTATCCGACGATGCAGACAGTGAGGAAGTCGGTGTTGTAAAAGACTACAACTCATTTCTTAAAGAAAAGGAATGTGGTAAAATAGAATCAATCAAAGGCCTACTTGATTTGTTTAATTGTTCTAGACAAGAATTGAATTCAATTTTCAAAAAATATCCTGGTATTTTGCAAATTAATTATGAATGCTCAAGACTAACTAAAAATCTGAAGAATTGTTTGGATTTAGGACTGAAAACAGAAGTTGTTAAAGATAACCCATGGGTTTTAACATTAAAAGCCAGTGATATATCTTATAAGTTAGATTTGATTAAAGTACTGCAACTGAATATCAATGAAGCAGTGACTTTACTAAAACTTCCATTGAAGCATCTTCGAAAACTTTGCTTGTTAGCGCAAAAAGAAGCAGACGTTGTACCTGAAGGAAGTCGGATTAAATATATGATCAAAGTTTTAAAGGTATGCATAATTTATATCTACCTTGAACCATAACTGAGTCTACATAATACCATGAACAAAATGTACAGTAGGCTTACCTACCATTGTAGGAACTTCTTTGGTTGGTATGGACCGGTTTCACAAAACTACTTGCGTTAGGTTAGCCAAACTTTCAGCTGGTTACCTTGCGCCACGCTAGTTCTAGGATATAATCGATAAGAGCGCACCCGAAATCCTTTTCGTTACAAAACTACTTACCGGTAGTTGTTCTTCAGTGTTTTTATTGAAAAAAAAAAACAGTGTTAAAACCCGGTCCATACCAACCGAAGAAGTACCCCATTGTAATGTTGTGTAGACCTAATCATAACATAACATAACACTTCTTAAGGTTACTAATGGGCCCTTCCGCCCGGTGGCAACCACTCACTCCCCCCAGACCTAATTTCTGCCCCCCCCCCCTCCCGCCCCTAAAAACAATCTAAATCCCCTCAAAGACCCACTATCTACAGCATCCCCAGACAAGTCATTCCACTCCCTTACAGTCCTTTCCATGAAACCATACCGACCCACCCACCATCTCCTCCGAATTCCTAGTCTGTCTGAAATTTACGTTTACTCATTCCCATGACCTTTTACTAGGCTTACAATGGTACGAGAACATTTATATTTAGTATAGTAGGGCCTTTCCAGGTTAATAAAGTCTACTAGGTAAATAAAAATAAAATAAATTGGATTTAGAGACTCAGTTAGGCCCCTATAACTGATTTTCAGTGGGGGACAGTGAATCAAAGCAACCAAGCCACCCCTGTAGGCCCCGACGCAATCGACGAGTGAGCGATAACCAACCAAAGATTGATATTTTTTTGGATGAGCGAAGCGAAGACTTCAATTTCACTAAGTTTTTTTTTCCACCTTCTTTACCCCAAGAAAAATAGCTCGGGTGTTTTGTTTTTGTTAGTTTTTTTGTCTGTTTGTTCGCTCTCTACCGGGCAAACGGCATATGCACTCTTGATAAAAATTGGAGTGGACCTTCAAAATCTCTGAACTTAGTTAGACCTGCCACGTTTTTGGGTATAATCGATCAAACATTTCTTATGATTATCATACTTTTACAATTTTTTTCAATTTTTAATAAGATATTTTCGTGGTATTTGGCAAACGGCTAGGCCTACTCTGATATTGATGATACTTTATGGGAACGTTTCAAATCACTGAAATTATATAATTTATGATTTTAGAGACATTTGAAAAAATATTTCTTATAGAAATCGTACTTTTACGATTTTATCCACGGTTTTTAATACTATATTTTCGGGATATTTGGTCCGATTCTGACCAAATGGTTGGGGCTAGAACGTTCATATTATACATTGACATAAAGATTATAGTGATGTAGTGCCTTTTGAAAAAGTTTGAAAAAGTTGGTCAAAATTAATAGAAATAAAGGTTTTAATATACGCCTTTTACAGGTGTCCTAATTAACAAGTAATATCAAGTCTATTGAAAAAGTAATGAGATTCCACTTAAAAACGTAATCATTGGACAGAAATATTCCAAAGAAAGCTCATCCATCAACGCGACTGGAAAAAGCGTTCGCGAAGCGGCCTAGTCATTAGGAAATATAGCAATCAGTGGTATGGATAGTACGAACACCCACGGATCAACGCCAGAATCAACAAGGCCGATTTAGAACAACTTTGAATTTATTATGTGCTTCGTTGCTAGGACGGCTCCAAAGTCACCGTTTACAAACTCCTAAGACAAGAACTGATGGACTTCAGTCCAAATCAGAAGTTAAAAATCTTCTGACTTTGACGGGAATCGAACCCTGGACCAAATCAGAAGTTAAAAATCTTCTGACTTTGACGGGAATCGAACCCTGGACCTTCTGCATTGGAAGCAGATACGCTAACAACAAGACCAACGAGCCACACTACTTTGATACACAACCTTGATAACCAGCAAACCTTGATTTAGCTATTGTTGGGTGAAACGCTTAGTAGGCCTACGGTACCGTAGGTAAATATTTTTTGCAAAAGTGTTACAGCCGAGAATAAGATAAGAAGGCTGTACGCATTTTTGTAGATTTATGTTAAAGGCTTTGGCATCATTCAAGTTAGACTAGCATTAGACTAGACCAATGTCTGAATGAATTCAATTCAAGAGTTAACTATTATCATACAGCTTTGTACTGGTTAAACTTTAGGGCCGCTTCCAAAAACAACTCAAACTATAGTTGCTTGAATATGGCATCCAGAAAAATCTAAATGCATGTGTTATTCTTTACATTAACATCCTTTACAAAGACTTAAGTTTGCCACACCTCATTACACTTAAAAATGGCTCAACATGCAAAATGCAAAAAACAGTTCCAAATTTACACAATGGAAGACTCCTAATTTGAACTGAATTAGGTCAACCTAGATCCCAATTGGTGATGAATGATGATCCAACTCATAACATCATAACTGCACACATGTGTGCTGTAAGCTTTTTGAAAAATTTCCTTTCTAGTTATAAATGGGGGGATTCAGGTAGGTAGGCCTACGGTTCAACCATTGAGTATATAACGGTTATATACTCAAAGGTTCAACGGAATAAAATTAAAAACTCTAGTAGGGCCTATCTAAAACGTAGAGGCCGATGACGGGCGTATTATGCTAAAAACAGGAAAATGTAGACCTACCAGCATACCAGTAAATAAGCATTATAAGGGCTAAGGTAGGCCTACCAACCAGGTATTATTCTAGCCGATGGTAGATGAATAGATTGTGAAATGGTGTTCTTCCATTTAGGGCTAAGACAGTTAACATTGCCATAATTAGCTTAGCTGTCAAATTAAGAAAACCGATGTAAATGTTTTAAACTAAGGAAACGCCAAAGTCGTTGTTAAACGAGTGAGTGAGCCATTGTGTTGAGTACCCGGTAACTTTACTTTTCTTCTCCCTATCTTAGGCCTCCCTAGCCTATCATAGGCTAGAGTGGCGCATTATGGCCTTACAGTTGACGCGTCCTTGTACCAACTATACTTTTAAAAAAAAAAATATTATTTATACCAATATAAATAAATAAATAAATAAATTTTATTTAGAGTCTACCCACTCAGTTATATAACTGATTTTCAGTGGGGGACTTTAAATCAAAGCGACCAAGCCAACCCTGCAGGCCCCGACGCAATCGACGAGTGAGCGATAACCAACCAAAGATCGATATTTTTAAATAGGAAATATAGCAATCAGTGGTATGGACAGTGCGAACACCCGCGAATCAACGCCAGAATCAACAAGGCCGATTCAGAACAACTCTGAAATTTATTATGTGCTTCGTTGCTAGGACGGCTCCAAAGTCACCGTTTACAAACTTCTAAGACAAGAACTGATGGACTTAAGTCCAAATCAGAAGTTAAAAAACTTCTGACTTTAGCGGGAATCGAACCCTGGACCTTCTGCATTGGAAGCAGATACGCTAACCACAAGACCAACGAGCCACACAAACTTAAATGCAAATGTTCCCGGGTACTAAACACATGACTCGCTCACTCGTCTAACAACGACTTTGGCGTTTCCCTAGTCTAGTTGGCTAAACCGCCCTTATAGCCGAAATGTGGTAGACGTGGGTTCAATCCCCTGGTCGGGAAAGATTTTGAAACATGTTTTGAAATGCATATAACGCAGTGTAGTCTATCATCTGTGACACTGACAATACTATGGAAAACATAGCCAATACGAAATACGTGTAAATATTGCAAGGTTTACTCAATCTCCGAAAGGAATTTGGGGGTACCTTGACATGCAATATTCGACATACCTTGGACACGGCATTTCATGGCCAGGCAAATAACAAACAAAAAATATTTTTTCAGAATCAAAACCATTGTCATTAAAATAATTTCTAAACATTGGCAGCCTATTTTTCGATTTATTATTTCTTGTAGGTTTAAATCGCAATGGATTTAGCTGATTTTGTTAGCAGTTCTCAGTAAACTCGTACCGGATGTCTGTTTAAAATTTCAGCGCAATCTGTTCAGTGATTCGGCTGATTTTCGACGTACAGATACACAGAGTCACGGAAAAGCCGTTTGAGTTGAATGGAGACCACTCCGTTTGCTGCGCTCACTCCTTTAACTAGGGAGGGTGTATCCTTCTTCGTATGATACACGCTATCTTTTCGGTTGACGTGACTCAGTTAATCAACCATCTCTTATATTGTCCAACCACAAGAAGCTGTGTCAATTTTAAAAGTTTTCTCTTTGAATTCATGGACAGTGGTAAAAAACTATGACCACGTTCATCACACAAGCTGAGTCCGAACTGCCTTGGGTGCTGACTGAATTTTCAGTTCAGTTCAGTAACATTTATCAAGAGCTTTCAGTCTGGGCTGGTATGGTACAACCGTACGAGCTCTGTCCAGACTGGAATGAGACGCTCGCTGTTATTGGAAGATTTACAAAGAAAGATGGCCGCTAGCATGTATTTGAGTTCGCTTGCATTTATCACGCATATTTCAGCCCGCACAGACTGAGCTAGCTTGGCTTTGTTACCGAGTTGGACTCAGTCCGGACTGAGGTGTTCAGCAAGCAATTTCAGTTTGGACTCATGTTAGTTTGTATGTTTCAGTCCGGACTCTGCTCGCATGATAAACGTAGTTCTTGTGTTCAAATAATTATTTCTAGTTCAGAAACTGAATTGTTTTTATTCACAGTGTTGTCCATCTAAAGTGTGCACTGCAGTGGCAGCACACGGTTTCATGCAGACATTGCCATTTGAGCAAATCAAGAACGTTCTGGATCTACTACTAAGTATGTCACTTCATTATGAATAATTTATACTACACTACCGGGTATGTGTTAATCGAGTAGCCACACAACCAAGCATACTATTATACACTTCACACCATCAGCCATTCAATTGTTTACAATGTTTAGGCCTAATTTAATTTTGGTCAGTTAATTTTTGTATATTTCTAGTTGTTACTGAAGACCTTTTCCTGCAACCTACCTATGAAGTGTAATGTAGGGGCCTACAGTGGCAAAGCGTGGTCTTGAAGTTAGGGGAGACAAAAATAATACTAGGGCAAATATGATATAAAGTTTAATCTTTGATAACACTGTTTTTAATATTTCGTAATATAATCAAAAACGTTCGGGAGGGGGGGGGGGCAGTAAAGGGACAATGCTACATGATATGTCTATGCCTGCCTAACTCATTCATCCCGAGTGAAAAGACGGGCGTAACGTTAATATTAATATTTTATACTTTTGTAATGTGGTTTTAAAGTCACTATTTCCGCAGCGCGATTTCTTAGTAAAATATCAATAGTGTACATTTTGGTAACACATTACATTTAACACTCACAGTAAATAAAAGTATCAAATTATTTATGCCATGGACATAACATATCATAACTTCCCTTATCAAACGACCGGTCAACTTGATGATTTGTCGATCACTTCACTTAAAAATTGCGAGCACATGGCACGAATAGAATAGCACGTGTTCAACCATTGGCGAGCGAGAGGGAGGAAAACCAACCCCAACCCCCCAACACCCTCCGACCATCACCAATGGCCAACCCTCAAGCGTCTTGAACCACCGAGACATGACTCCACTTCCCCTTCAGATTCTTGGAAAAACGACAAAAATAGGGCTCTGAGCATGTGCAGGCTTGAAATGTCTCTGCCTGTGTCTCCCGAATGTCAGTCAAATCATAAGTGCCAAGGACCACCCCTACCACCCGTTTCTAATTGCAACGGTAGATGGCGCGACAGTGGTGTTGCGAGCTGTTCCACTCATTCATCGCGTCAATTCAAACTTCCGAGGGACAAGAAGACCGACTTGTATTAGAAAATAAATTATGAAATTCTATACTAGGGCATACAAGTAATTTTTGTACAGGGTAGACATTGTCTCATAGGACGCTTTGCCACTGGGGGCCTACTGCCTACCTATCTGTGATAACTGATAAAGTAAGGAGTGTTATTGACCAGATTTATGTTCCCTAAAAAATAATGTTGGGTGGGCTTGAGCCCTACTCTAGGCCTACGTATATTATATTCCCATAGAAAGTCACAAATATTCTCAAATATTTCTTAAAGGGGCTATACGGTAGTTTTAGTAGAGATTTGTGGGCGCTGCCCTCTTGGCTGTGACGTCACGGAAGTGCTGCTAGAAACTCGTTTCCACCATGCAGCACATGTTAGCACAGCACCTTCATGGCGCCAACAAAAACAACCGTATTAACTCAAAAAATTATTTTTTACCTCATGATCTATAGGATAGCACAATACTACACTAAAATGACAGTTTAAAAAATTATATCTTGAAACTGTGATTTAACAGGAATTTTTCAATTTTTTTGATCCAGAAATTTGTAAAAATTGGTGTTTTGGGAAATTTCTTAAATTAACTTTAACCTGCTTCTTTTTTGGTCCACATAGATACTAGAGCATCGTACCAATCTAAAATGCCCATTTTTTACATCTTGTCTTGAAACTGTGCCCAAATATACCCTCAAACACGCAAAAATATGCATTCCAAACTCACACATCATCTTGGTAATCAGCATATTTTGACCGAACTACTTGCCCAAATTACAAAACAAAATTTAATTATTTTTAATATTATTTAAATATTATTTTTAATTATTTACTGTTTAATGCAGTGTTATTGTAATGCTACTAGTATTTCAAATATTTACTTAAATGTAGTTTATTGTTGTTTCTGCATCTATGTAGGCTAATAAGATTTATTTAGTTGTCCTCCTTCGTAAATCAGTTTTTATAACTGATTAGGATAAGACGTTAAATAAATAATAAATAAATAACAAAAATTTTTTTTACAGAAAACTAAAAGGTTGTAGAGTACGTCAATAATAGCCAATATTTTTTTGGGATCAAAATCCTCCAAGATCACGGGGCATAAAGATCGTCCCTATATTATTTCTTATGCGAGATTTTTGCCGATGGGACCTAGCTCGAAAAATGTATTTTTAACAATTTTTTGGGAGGTCATGGTGGCCCCAATAAATTATGCTAAATTCATTACTAGTTAGCCTGAATTAAATATATTTTTTGAGTTTAGCGGTTACCCCTTTAAAAGGTTAAACCCAAACAATATTCTTTTTAATTCTTTTGACATTTAGCCATTATGGGTTGGACAGAGAAATACAAAGATTTTATTTCAAATAAAAAAATCGCAAAGGCTTTTCGGGACTTAGAAACTAGAAGAAGAAAAAAGAGTTGTCAAGAAAGAAAATAAAGGTTTAGTGGCTCTATTACAAGCTACTTTAATACAAAGTAGGTAGGCCTATATGCCTTGCTTATACAGCTAATTTAAGTTTTTCCACTCTAGACTACAGCATAAAATGAGTTCACGTTCGGTTTAGGCCCTACTTATGTTATTTTGTAGAAGCTATAGCAATTAATGAATTAAACTTGGTCCTTCAAGATTAAATCCCCATTTTATGTTCATTTCATTAGTATTAAATTAACATAATAATGAGCTTGCTCACAGTCAACAATCAAAACACTTAACACATGTTGGGCCTAATGTAGATTATATGGTAAAATTACAGAATATGGCGTGCATCCAGAAGATATCTTAAGAGATGTTTGGTCATTTAAGTACAGCCCGATAACTGTGGAGGAACGTCTAAGAAAAGCTCATGTTGCCGGTATCGAGCGTATTAGACCGTGGATAGTTCGATGTCGAGTTGACACTTTCTCAAAGTAAGTACAACTTCATTTACATTTAGTAGTTTTGAATAATAATTTAAATACAAAACTTAACAAGAAATTTGGCATCAGAAACCGATGTCACTAGCTACCCTCTGGTATTAAAAAAATAATCTACTAATAATCGTGATGATATATTATTTTGTTCAATACACTAGACGTTTTTAAATTAAACTCTACTAACCATGTTCAAATGTGAACCCTTCTCCAAACAGGGCCTATACCAATCTATTGCAAATATTTTGTACATATTTCTCACTTCCGGTGGTTGATTTGTAGTGTCTTAGACCTGTTACACTATCAACTTGTTGACCAGATGTAGATAGCATGGAAATATGATGCTGTAGGTCACACACTGAAATATGTTGACACAACATTGACGACCACGGCAATAATGTTGACAAAAAGTTGAACAAGTTCAACTTTTGAGCAATGTTGACCAGATGTTGACGACGTTCAAACAATGGCTGAACGAAATTTTGTCACGTGATCATTTGAGTGTATACTTTTACCCCCAAATACAAAAATTTGTTTGCCTTTAGGTGATACAAAAAAAATTAGGTAGATACAGAGTGCCTTTAAAACAGATTGTCATGTCATGTGATTGTGATAAAAAAAGCCTTAAGACGCATCACAAAGGGCGGACCGTGTGTTGTTGTTCCCAGGGTACGAATTGACGGGAGGATTTCCCCCCTCTGGTAATTTCATCCCATGGCTCTTGTTTTACTGAAAGGTATGCCAGGGATAGCTAAATCCCCACCTCTGGATACTCATCTCATCTCATATCAATAAGGTGACCATATTTTGATAGTCACAAACCGGGACAACTAAAAGGTAAGCGTTATAATGTAAACTCCATGAATTAGCATGGGGTCTGGGCAGAGCTCCTTTAAATGTTATGACTACTACCGGGCTATATCATTTATCAGAGAAGTGGATGGTTTGAAGTACAACATTATCCTTCCTTACACCATACACGGTACAGTTGATAGTAGGGATGGGACATGTATATATTTTTTTAAATTACACGTCGACTTTCTGGTCTTGCAATCGACATAGTTTAGTCGTCTAGATTTCAATAATTTTATTTTGAAATACTCGCTCTTTCAGCAGCCGCCGCCTTCTCAAATAAAACTTGCTTTTGCGTCAATTTGAATTGCGCGCCATCTCAATGCTGGTCGGCGGATTGGCCGCCACTTACGATGCCCCTCCAACGAGAATGTGCAAGAGGGAGCGGTGAAGCGAGAGAGAGGGCTAGCGGCGAGTGCTGTTCCTCGATCGTCGCGGCGGGTGAGGGGGAGTGGTACCACGAAGTAGATTGCGAACGAAAAATCTGGATTCCCGATAATTATTGCGATACAATAGAACACGTGTACACGAAGAGACACGAACAGGTGTAGTAAGATACACGCATTTGCCCATCCCTAGTCGACAGAATAGCTGTACACTTTGCCCCCTCAAATTGCAAATCGGTACAAATACGCCATTTTTATGAGTCTCCGGACACTGGTACAATTGTTCTGAAGTCGGTGCTTAGGTACCGCCGCCGGTCAAACCGGTACATCTGGTCACCTTACATATCAAGTTACTTTATCTTGTAGGTAACGTTAATAGATAAGGCGTCAATTCAATTTACACATATATTCCTAGCGAGGTAATATTTGTACATTACCGGTAATAAACCAAACCAATGGACTCTTTGTCCCTGACTTAGATACCTCAGATTGCTTCTCAAGGGCAAAAATACCAACAACAAAATTACTTCCGGTGGCTGGGGCTTTGCCCCAAACCCCTTACAGCCCACGCAGATACTATACTTGACCATTCCCCCCTCTTGTCAAGCCGTCAATTCGCACCCTGGTTGTTCCATCCACGATGTAGGCTTAAAGTGCAATTTTGTGGAAAGAAAGACTTATTTATGCGAGTAATTTACACTGAAAGGTTATATTTTATAATAATTGTACCTGTTAGAGAAAAGACATAAACAATAATGGAACCGGCAACCCTTAGCTTGGTAGCCGAGCGCGCTAACAGTTGTGCCAGCAGCACACAGTTTAGTGGCAGATTAGAGCGGTATTCATGAGTCATGAGCCCCTCAGTTACGCACGCAGACTCAAGGTGAGCATAAAAAAGCTTCAGGATGGTAATTACAACATTTTTAACCCTTTTGCCAATAATTCCTGAATGTAATTCACAGCTGTATACAGCATGTACGTAATTACTATCTATTTTGATAAGATTCGCTTTCGAGGTGGCAGTTCTCTCGACGGAATGTTACAAGTCTCCGTCAACAGTTGATGGAGGTGACGCACACAGAATGTAGGCCTAGTCTTGTCAACAAGTTGCGCCAACAAGTTGATAGTGTAACGGAGCTATTAGGTAACAGGCCGCATGCACACTATATGGGTTAAATAACATTAGACCTCAGATAACAGATGAGAGGGTAGATGTTATTTAACCCAGACAATTAGTCCATAATTATTTCCTTACAAGTTACACCTAATGTTGTAACACATCTTTTCTTTTCACAGCAAACTTCATAGACGCATCGAAAGTCTAAATGCTCTTGGTACGCTTTCATCAAACCTCGAATACCTCTCTGAACGTCTGGAGTGCAGCCTTGAAGATGTGGAAAGTCTTAGCCATAGATATCCTCTTCTGTTAAAAGTTCAAGTAATAAAGCTGAAGGAAGTATTGGATTACCTCTACAGTGAAGGGTTCACCCCCCAACAAGTACACCAAGTACCGAGAATCTTGTGTCACAGTCTCGAGACCAGCAAAGATCGTCTGAATGAGATACGGAATCTAGGTCACAACCCACATAGTCTGATCGTATTGTGCAAGAGTAAGAGAGACTATAATGACTATCTCAACAGGTTAAAGAGGTGGAAAGCAAAATCAAGCATTTCCTCTACTAGTTAAAACTTACAACAATTTAGATTTTGAAATGTGGAATTATATTTTTATTATTATGAATTGAATATAATGAAAGTGTGATTTATTGTTTAATTAAAAATAAAATTCCATTAATGATGAATGTAGTTTTGTGATTAGAATAGGTAGGCCTAATGTAAGGTAAAATGTTTTCACAGTAATCACTCAAGTTCACCTTTAGACAAGTTCGGAACTAAGCGGAGACTATAAATACTACGAGCGCTAGTGCCACTCTCTATATATTTCACATTAACTTGCACAGGTACATTGGTATTTAGTTTACTTAGCTATTTATTAGAAGTATTTTATAATTATTTTATGTTACACATTGTTTCGACTTGACTAATGTTGACGATGAATTTAAATGCACAAAGAGTACGGCAGCTGCCAGTCGAGACTGCATTTCGAGGTGGCTCACATCATGCGCCCATTCTACTCTGCCCCAGTATTTTGTCTGTAAATAAGTAAATAATCGTAAGTCACCACTCTAAATACTAGTTTTAACTAGAAAACTTCAAAGTTTGAATTGTATTTTCTATTTACCAGCTGGTAAACAATGCTCTGCCTTTGCATTTACAGATACAAATTGAAGATGTTTTTAAGCCAATTTTAAACATAGCTTTCATTGTGGGAAATGGCTACCACAGCAACATCCATGAAATACCATTCATTAACCATCATTCAACTCAACCAGCAATTTCTAATTTGTCCTTCATTCCACAGCGTATTTTATGCCCAGTTCACATAAAGTCGTAGTCCTAGTCGTAGTCGTAATCACAAGCAATGGTTTTAACAAATAACTTGGCGTAAAGATGCGTCATTTATTGACGAAGCTCTTTGGCTTTGGATGTGACGTCATCCACGTAAAACCTTGATAGAAACGGGAACCGGAAGTAGTCTCTCAATTGACTCTCAACATAGTAGCACAACTGACTCGAGTAGGTATCATCTCATCGGTCTGTTCTGTTGTAAGTAAGAATTTGTGGTTTAGTCGTAAGAAAGATGAAAGTTTTCATTCATTTTCATCTTTCTTACGACTGTGACTAAGACTAAACCATACGACGTGTTCCCTATACTTTACCATTGCTTATGACTAGGACTAGGACTACGACTACGACTTTATGTGAACTGGGCATTAATTCATACATGGTGCCGGTATTGTTGAACACATGTTCACATTGTGAGAGGAACCGGTAACTCATTTAAATTGGACTATTCCCCTAGATCTAGTACTACAATCATGTGTACCTATATTATGTTGGCAGCATACATTTGTAATAAGTTTTTGACTTGCCTGAAACTCTTCTTCTAGCCGTGAAAGTAGGACTGCTTGGTCTACACTGATGACTCGTTCCACACAACAAAGTGTTAAAATAACCGACTTCAGTGTTTCTACTCCGTAACAATAGCCTACAAAGAAAAATCCTTGTTCAATACATTGTTGCGTAGAAGAGTTATATGTAGTAACATAGTTAACGAGTACAACAAGATGGATAGGTGACCAGGGATTGGCAAGGGTTTTGAAACTTTCTTGTCCACTTGGGGCTCTTTTCCTGTTAACCTGGTTTAAGAAGAGAACAGGATTTCTGTAATTCACAGCAGTACCTATAGAAGAATATTAGCAGCAACTTTTTTTAAAAATGTCTTCTCGTGATTCCCTCGATTGCCAGGATGAACACCGTTGGGCTTATTTACATCTTGTTTACTTGTGATTGGCTGGGGTTAAATCTTAATTCTTTACAGAGCTAGGATTAGTACGAGAACTTTACAAATTTTACAGGAATGGCCTGAGCAAGAGTAAACAAAAGTTTTGCAAGTGCAAATCTCACGTTTTTGAAGAGTTATGAGTAAGCGACAGGTTATACTACCATATTTGGAGTAGGCCAACCATAATTGATTAAAAGAACAAACAGTAATTATGTTAGAGTTAACCGGGCATCTACCGGTACACCATAAAAGAAAAATAATTTTAAAATACCAATATAATAATTTTACCAGTTTGTTTCAAGAATGTTTTAGTGTAGGCCTACATTTCATTGAATTTTGCTAACAATTTGGCGTTAAAGTTAAAATTTCACTAAAGTCGTGATTTGAAAATGTTAAATTTTTTCATTCCGTAGGCTACATAATGAAAATGAGCGTACATTTCAAGCTCTAAATACTTGAGGACATGTATATTGTATACTAATATATGTAAGAATTATCTACGCGCACTCACCATGGATAGACCAATGATCGTACGAGAGTAGATGCCTCGTGATTGCAGTTTTGGTGTCTTGGCTTATCGCCATACCAGTTAGGTCTCTCGCAGCTTGCACATTAACGTGGTATCTAGCATTAAACCATTGTATAATTGGTTCCCACTGTTGTACTTGTAAATCATATAAAGCATCATTTTCCTAAGAGAAATGTAAATGGTAATTGAGAACATTGTTTTTTATTCAAATGAGGTAAAACAGATGAGAAGTCATTGTAAGTCCTTACGTGTGAATGAAAAAGTACAGTATCTGTTTCCAGGTAATTAGTAATGGATTGCACCAGATCATACTTTGACAGATGGTTTGGATTATCTATTGCTGTACTACTGAGAGCAGACTGTAGGAACATAGAGAACAGACATTAACATAGTTACAATCCCCTCCAAAGGTAGAAATACTAAACATACCTAGTTTACAATACAGGTTTTAAATTATAAGCTACCAGTAGGCCTACTAATTTATTTTGACAAAATTTTCTGTCTAATGGTAAATATTGGTAGGCTTATATCTAGTTACCATAATTTGAAATAACTTTCATAAGCTTATGAATGGGCATTTAAGGACTTGGTAGAACGTACAGCTAAATAGTAAATACGTGATTTAAAAACGTTGCAGCCAAGGAAGATAGATAAATAATGCTTAGGTTGAGTATAAAATCTTTGCTTTGCAGTACAGTATGTTCAATCTATTTTTATAGCATTCAACGGTAAACGATGCACTTCTATTGTAGTTTCCAGTGTGTTACAGTTAATCTACCCACTTGCTTACACCCATAGAGTGACCAGACGTCCCGGTTTTGTCGGGATAGCCGGGACAGACAAATTATTGCCAACTAGCTGAAGCTGGCCTAGTACAGTATGTAACGGTATGTAGTCCTACGGTACTTAAACTACAAACCAGTACCTACCAAATGCATAGTGCTTTGATGTATGATTTCCTTCTGTGCATCCCATTCTGCGGCAATGGCGAGGGCCAGTGGTTCACTTTCTACTTGAAATGGTTTGCCTCTTGGCGTCTTTAACTTCCGCTGATCAAGTGTTATTTCGTAGCAGCCATCGCCATACAGAACACTTGTTTTGCGGTAAAACCTCTTTGGAGGAACTAGAAACATTAATTACAATAAAACAACATTATACTGGCTCCATCACCTTGTTTACCACGGAGTTCAAGTCAAACTTACAACAGGCCTGCTTGTATATCGGCATATAACAACTGAGCGAACTGAAGCCGCATTCAAATGGGACTGGCACAATGTCTGTCTAGGCCCAGGCTATATGTTTAACACCAGGTTAAAGTGAAACCAAGCTTGCTTGCTGAAGCATAATATAGGGTCTCATGAGAGCAATGAGAGATGGATCACAGGATCACAAAAGATGGAGTGACCTAAATAGGGAACTAATGAGAGAATAATAAATGGGGGATCATGGGTGTAAGTACAAAAGGGGAATTCCTGAAGTACTGATGTGGGAAAATAGGTACTCATTTATGGCAAGGACAGTGGTCGAGTGAAATGACCTCTCTGAAGCAGTGGCGGATCTAAGACATAATCATGGGGGGGGGGGCGATTCGCGTGTGCATGTACTTGTGGGAAAGGGACTAAGCACGGACGCACAAGGGGCATTAATAGCGTCCCAGGTGAAAATTTTGAAAATCAGGTTTTTAGAGTGCATTTGGTGTGTTTTAGAAAAAAAAGTGGTGGGCGGAATGCAATACCGAAACAATGTAGTTAGTGTGCGTCAATTTGTTTTGTCGTCATGTCGAGCAAACAATTTACAGCATTGGCCTACATTGCAAAATAATAATTAACGTTTGATCTTATTTTCAATTTAGCATTTTATTTATTAATTAATTAATTTATTTATTTATTTAGAAAGTGTCTATCCTATTCAGTTAAAAAAACGATTTGACAAAGGTGTGAAAGGAGGACAACTTAATAAATCGAATTAGACTGACGAGTGGAAACTGCGGCAAAACGGTCAAATAGTGCTGGAAAGCTAATAAAGTGGCAATTCTGGTTTTGTTAATATAATATAATATAATATGTAGGGGACCGTTACACTGTTTTACTTGTACTCATCTGAGCCACTGGCTTTAGTAGGCCTACCCCGTTTTATCATCCTATAGGCCTGCACACGCACTTCTCGTCACGAAACAGAGCGGAGCTGACCGCTGACTCATCAACATACAATAAACCAGGCAGTTCACTGAAATGTGCTGACAGAAACCAACCAAATCAGCCACTGCCAGCCCTTGTAGCTCTACAGGCAGCCCTGCTGCTGCTGTTGTCAATGGTACGGCACGACTCAATTTTGCACTCGCCACCCAGACATCAAAAGTGGTAGCTTATGCCTATACGTAGGTGAAACCTAAGAGTCTTGGGCATAGGCAGCACCAATCGTGATCACATCCCGATCCAACTTCACTCCACACACAACTTCACTTCCTCCCCTACTGCCCTACGTGATTATCATACTTTCTAAAGTGGCCTTTTATACATACTATTGTATGCCGTTTACTACGCTGTTTGCACAATAAAATAATATACATTTTTTAATTTTTAAAGAATCATGGGGGGAGAGGAAATTGCCCCACCGCCCTCCCCCCTGTATCCGCCACTGCCCAGAGGAAGAGGTGGAGGGAAACAACTGAAGAGAAGATGAGAAGAGAACATTGAAGGAAAGAGGGATGAAGAGAACAAAGCAAGATAAATCAACATGCCAGATCTGCACAGCAGCTGCCTGGGTAGGGAAAATTATTTTGCCAAGGGTTGAGGCCTAATTATACATGGAAATTCAAAAGGGTTCAAAGTAGGTCAAACATTGGGAAATTTGGCTTCTAGGCTAGGGTAGGCCTAGAATGGTGTCAGAATGGTCTTGCTGAAGGTTATGTGGAGTGGGTTTCAAAAGTAGGGCTAGGCCCTAGGCGTAGTAGAGACCGCCTGTACTATTATTAGGCTTACCCTAACGTTCAGTGTTGCGGAACAATTAATAAATAAATAAAATAAGGTTGTAGTGTACCAAATAGATGGTGCATTCATGACTGAAGAAAGGGGATTGATGGTAGAAAAGGAAACGTGGAACTGGGAAGTTTAAGGAAGGCTGATGAAGAGGAAAGAAGGGAAAAGAAAATCTGACACCAATTGACTGAATGGTCAACAGAAAAAAAACAAAACAATACCACTGAAAATCAGTTATGTGACTGAGTGGGTAAAACTCTAAATACGATTTTTTAGAAAGTGAGGTTATGAATCATGGGCCTAAACTTAAAATTTCAGTCTTTAATTAGAAACACACTTACCAGGATAGTGTCTGACGGAAGTTATTTGTGTTATTGTTGGTTTATCGATTAATAATTTTTGTAGTTGGTTATTGCTTCTTGATAAGAACTTATTTACAGTTGAAATTGCCCTCCCATACATGATTTTTAATGATGATGCTTCAACAAAAAAGGGAGGAGCTAACTTTTCTGGTCTTCTGTCTGGATTATTTTAGGAAAATTGAGGACCAGAACACCGAGTACACGTAAAAGTAAAAGATCTTTCACATCACTCAGGCGGTGATATCTTGTAAACAACATAAACAAAAGCAGCTGAGATCTTTTGCAAACTGTCAAGACATCCATCCGCCGGCCTTGACAACTTGCAAGTTCAAGGACGATAAAACCATTGAATGAGTGGAAGAAGCCACTAACAACATTCCAGAGAGGCCTCTAAATTCAAAGAATCTCATTTTTTGTACTCTAAGGTAGGCTCTAGATGTTAGGCCTAGGTCGTTATGTTGGTTAGTGTGTAAGCCATAGCCCTAGGTTTTGCTAAATTAGTGAGTTCAGGCGGGTCACTGACCATTCCTCGAACTAGGGGCTAGGCCTAGGTGTGTAATTAAATATTCTATTTTTGATATCTTATCCCAGGCCATCGAGCCTAGTCTAGGCCCTAGCTCTAACCTAAGGCCTAGCTAGGGCCAGGTAGGCCCTAGTCCTTGCTTTTTTTTAAAGTCATTATCCTTTAACGAGGCCTACTGGGCTCAGATGCCTAGGCAAAGCTTGAGCCTTGTTGGTTTGGTTTGGTACTCTTCGATGAGCTCCATTTTTTTTACCTTCTGCTACTAGGCCTAGACACTAGGCCTAAAGACGCTCACAACAGCCCGGGAATGAGGCCCGGCAACGGTAACGGTAACGGTAAAATTGGATAAGATTTAACATAGTGAATGCTGAGTAATTGTAACGGGAAGCTATTGCCGGGCTATTGTATAACTGTGCCCCCTGGTAAAAGTGAGTTACCCTATAGGGGGTGGGGGGGATTTATCAATATTCAGGCTCATCTTATTTCCCATTACCCATTCCCCAAGTACCCATTCCCACAGTTGTCCAAGGAGCTCCCATTGAGGTCATTAACCTGCCCTAGAAGTTGTGTCTCATATGACATGAGTATCCTTTCCGGAACCCGTGTTGGCTTTCCTTTAAAACAATTTTTTCCCTAATACCCTACTCTCCTTGATATAATCCCCAACTACCCTTTCCATAATATTTTGACCTCACTGATGTTAGCGATATCGGTCTGTAGTTACCTAATTTCCCCTTCTCACCTCCCTTGTGAATTGGTATTACTATGGCCTCTCCCGAGTTATCCGGAACCTCCTATTGCTCCAAGGAGGACTCTATTATTTTACACATGTAAAGACCAGTCTCCCTCATTGCCAGCTGCAGAAACTCGTCAGGCGGATGGTGGCCACTAATAATCAGCTAGCTACATGCAAACAAAACTCTCAAGGCTTACCAAACCTGTGGTAGGGCCACGCAAGAAGTAGATTCTGCATAAATGTTGTCATCACCAGCAAGGTTACTTCACACCATTCATACTGAGCCACACCGTCAGCACAACTATGACTTACCCTGGATTTGAACCAGAACCCTTGGCAACAAGAGAAAAGCTGCCCCTTCTGTTGTTGCTGGGCCAGGGTGCCTCTTTATTCATACTACTCCCATTCTTCTTCCTAAGATTTTCTCTTAAATGCTATCCTTGTCTGCCCTTTTGTTCTTCCACAACGTCTTTTTCCCAATATCAGTCCTGGCTCTTGCTCCTCCCTATATCACTGCTTTATGGTCACTGATTCCAATGATTAGTATTACATAATGGGGCCTAACAATTTCAGTTTTCCATGAAAAGTGACCTAAAATTTTCTCAATTTGTAAATAGGCCTATACTAGGTGTAAGTGTTGGGTGGGGAAAGATTGATAGGATGCTAGGAGCCAACAGCTTACCTTGAAAGAGTTTGGCGGCTGTGTAGAGTTCTCTCAAGGTAAGCTGTTGTGTCCTAGCCTCCTATCAATCTTTCCCCACCCAACACTAAACCAGCGTTTAGGCACTATCAACCCAAGAAATATAGGTGTAATTAATGTTTCTTGATTAATTTTTAGTTGGCGCACTATTAGGTCTAACTTTTTATTGATAGTAATGTTTTTTGTGGTTTTACCACGGAAATTGTGCTGTCTTTACGTATTGTGGAAACGAACCCTCCCAAAACAAAACAAAAATCCCAAACCTTTAAAGTTTCTATTTTAAATATAAAGAACTTTAAACCAAAAAGGAGTTTTGCCAAAAATAGAAATTTTAAAGGTTTTGTAGGTTTTTGTTGTTAACAAAACAGTGCACACTTTCAAGACATCGCGGTCGAATTCAAGGCAAGAGGAGTATGACACTACACTGGCATATTCGTCACTACCTCCGTTGGTAATTACACTAAATGACATTAATAGTTGAAACTTGAAAGTTTAGATTGCGTCAACTAAAAATTAATTCAGAAACATTAATAAGCCTACACCTAAGTTTAGAAAATAATAGATCACTTTTTGTGGAAAACTGTAATTATTGGTCTCTACAAATGATGCTGTTTTTGAATTATTTGCCTGCAAAACCTGTTTACCAATTCATAGCATGCCTAGGGCCCTAGATTTATGTACCAGTAGTTAATTTGCACCTGGGCTGAAAGTCCTGACACATACAAGACCTAGGTATTTAAAAGTTTAGATTTTTTTACAATAAGAAGAGAGCATCCCATGGTTGGGGTAACCAGGTAGGGACCATTAAAAAGGATTTAGGTGCCTCAACTTTGTGATAAGAACTTTGAAAAGGGTCCGGAAAAGATTTGAAGGTGCATTCTTTTAAAACAAGTTACCTAACAGTCTGGGATCCTTTGAGAAAAGCAGAGACATGTTTAGAGACGGTCCATGGCTTTGCTCTGGAAAGCTAGAAAAGTAATTGAGAAAGTGAAGCGCGATCAATCTTCAAGGTCACTTCAAGGTCGAGCAGTGTCCGACAAGTTGGTCAAAACATTTTCCGTTGTCTTCTGACTTCTGAGTACGTAATTTCTTGTAACAAGAATGAAATTGAATGTGGTCTTTTCTTTTCGTTCTCATTCTAAATCAAGAATTGCCTCCTGACCAATCTTGGCAAGATAGACGAAGGACCTCAAAACTATCTTACATAGATTGCTCGCTGGCAGTACAACTTTTGGACACAGGCTCTTCTTTCTACTGTACTTCTGATAGCTTTTAACACAATTTGTTTGCTAATTTCTTTCAGATAGCAATGGCACTAATCTCACGGGGCAGTAAGGTAACGGAAGACTGGGAAAAAACTGATTTACCAATTCTTGATAAGTTAGACATGTTACTCAAGACGTCTCAGTGGAGTGACTGCACTTTCTATGTTGGAGGAGAGGAAGACATGCAGGTGAGGCACAAGCACAAGCACATGCAAACTAGTACCTACTTAACATTTGAAACATAGACGAGCTACGGGCGATTTGTGTGGCAAGTGCTGTTGTGGGGGCGTAAACGTTTGTCTTTGTAGGTCTACAACTTACCTAAATGGACACTAAGACACCATTTAAATAATTAGCGTTGAATGCTGGTTGGTGAGTTTTAGTGAGTGAGTTAATTTGCTGTTTAAACGGATGCAAGTTATAACGGTGGTTGAGTTTTCAATGCAAATTTCTACCCGCGTCGAACGCTAGTAATATAAACGGGGTATTACACTCTTTGCTGTCAGTAGCCCATTTCACTGGATTCAAATCTGCAATCGTGGAAGAGAGTATGGACGTAGTGTTACAATGAAACCTCCTCAAGCAAGAACTTCGTCCTATCAACAGGGTTATTACTTTCGGAGCTGCAGATTATGGAATGATTTACCGTTGGACATCCGTGAAATACAAACTCAAAGCCATTTCAAATCTGCTCTAATAAAACTACTTTTCTGATGTATGCCTATCCTGACAGTTCTAACACTAAATTCAACAAAACAAACATGCTCAATACCATGTTTGTCACTCACTTTTTACATGTCTAGGCCTACACACACACACTCATTGTTTTCTATGATTGTGTAGGCCTAATGCATTTTTAATTAATTTAATTGCAATGTATTAGGTAGTATTAGGCCTACTTAGTATTTAGTAGGTTGCTACACACTAAATGTGAAGGGAGCTAGGCCTATGCCCTTTTCTAGCACTTTCTGCAACCATAGTGCTTAAAACCAAACGTTTTTTAAATAATTATTCATTATGCCTATTGTACAAGCAGAGTACAAAACGCCAAGGTAAATCGCATAGTTCATATAACTAATAAAACATAGCATAAATTGCTCAATTATATATTATTAAATCGTAATACATTAGCCTAAGTGCTCGTTTTCATCACTTTGCATGTTACATGAACAAGAAGTTCGCAACATTAAACATTGGTTTAAATCATGGAAGTCATACGAAATCTAAAAAGTGACCCAACAAATTTATCCGTACTAATTATTTGTTCTTTAATACAATCAATCCGTTGTCGATTTACATTTTGTGCTTATTAATGCTGAACTTTAACCCATCGTAATGACTTTATTCAGAACCTTAATTGTTAAATTATTGAATGTGTGAAATTGTGTCCAATCTAGAAATATCCAGAAATCGATTTTACGTTTTTCAAGTGTTTAAAATTTCCGAATTGGATAAAATCTCAATGTACTCGTAGTCGATTGAATTTTTCGACACAGAATTTAAAGCTTAAATTTTTAACGTGTTGTTTGTGATTGTAAAACCACAAAATGTTACTATTAAATAATGATTTTAACGTTTTTAGTTTTAAACAAAATTACGACATCATTCTAATCCGCAGTGTAAATGGAACTTTCAAATTATTAAAATAATCAATATTATTTAACAGAACAAAATAAACACAATGATGAAACAAGAGCTAGGAATAGATAGAAACATAAATATAGAATAAAATAATAATAAATTTTATTAATCGTGGCCAACTCTTTAGTTTAAACTTTGAAATCTCAATTTAAATGTGAAACCATCAAAATTATTAACAATGAAAATTAATAACAGGTATTCTTGAAAATGAATGAAAAATGAATAAAATAAGATAATGGAAATAAGCTAGTGAGTAAATTATAATGTTAATATCCTAAAGCTTGAGTGATCACAGATTTAAATTTAAAAATATTTTGTGAGTAGAGATGTCTGTTTTAAATAAATAAATAAATAAAATAAAACCTTTCTGAAATGAAGATAACTTTGAATAAGTACCCTAATCCAAAAATTACCCAATATCAGCAGGTATTTTCTATCCAAAATCGAACCCGGCCCAAAATAAAAAAGTGCTACCCACACACCCCATATATCCGTGATAAATGTAATTTTTGTTTGGTAAGGTTAAAAAAACTAGGGACCTCAGGCTAAGTCTTATGATCTGTACTAGTCTAAATAATGTGTTTTGTTTTATCTATTTCAGGTGTTCAAAGCACATAAGCTAATCCTGGCTTCTAGTAGTCCTGTGTTCGAGGCTATGTGCTATGGTTCTTTAGCTGAGCAAGGTTCCATCAATATTGCTGACATCGAGCCTAATGCATTCAAAACCATGCTTCAGTAAGTTTTCATTTTTTCACACCTTTGTAGGAATGGAATAGTAGACTGGTAAAAAATGTGTAGGCCTACCTACCTACACTGGTACCTAATTACAATTCCAAGGGACCTTAAAGATCACAAAAACTTAATTACAAGAAAATTTAACATTTAATCCCAAGTGTAACCAGTAATAGAGGTTGTACACTAGGAAGTTTTTTTTTTCAAGGATCACGGTTTAGTGTTATAAACTGATAGACTAAATTAATATTCTGTTCCATTTGAAAACCATCACCATATATAAAACAAGACACAATGTCGGACCATCCAATAGGGTTGCGTTGTTCGCTTTCAATATTAATTGATTATCATTAGCCCTATTGATAGTAGGCCTAATTTATTTATTTTATGAGATATTGTAGACTTTCACGACCGTATATGACTTCTGGTATAATCCTCGGGCCATAGGCGCCGAGTACGGGGGGGGGGGGGCGACGGGGCTCAGCCCCCCCTGCGGAGCAAGCTCTAAAGTGTATAAGTGAAAAATTCCAAGGGTTCAATTGCTAACAGGAGTTACCAGATTTTTTATTAAATGGCCCTTCGAGTTCGAGTCAATCTTCTTCTTCTCAAATGCCCACATTTGGCCTATGATGCCATCATGCTTAATCTAGTCAACCAGTAGAGACGAGCCTCCCTTTCCTCCCTCTTTATGCTGTTGGGCGTTTCTTCACGCTCATTTGCCAGACTGGCACAAGTATATAGATGTCGTCTGTCATGTTCACCGTTCGAGTTCATGTTCGAGTTCGAGTCAATGCACATCGACAAATTATGTCTTTTTCCCACTTCACGTATTTAATATGAGAGCATTCTTTCTTTGGTAGGGTTGCTGACTGACGTGTGGCTAGTGTGTTATGATTCTTTGACAGTCTGTCTCGCTCGGCCCTCTGTGGCAAAAATTAGTTTTCTAACGTAATTTTCGGAGAAAAACTGTCAATAGAGCAGTGCACTTTTGAATGACCCTATATAGTCATTAATAAATAAATAAATAAATTGTATTTAGAGTCTACCCACTCAGTTATATAACTGATTTTCAGTGGGGGACAGTAAATCAAAGCGACAAGCCAACCCTGCAGGCCCCGACGCAATCGACGAGTGAGCGATAACCAACCAAAGATCGATATTTTTAATAGGAAATATAGCAATCAGTGGTATGGACAGTGCGAACACCCGCGGATCAACGCCAGAATCAACAAGGCCGATTCAGAACAACTCTGAATTTATTATGTGCTTCGTTACTAGGACGGCTCCAAAGTCACCGTTTACAAACTCCTAAGACAAGAACTGATGGACTTAAGTCCAAATCAGAAGTTAAAAAACTTCTGACTTTAGCGGGAATCGAACCCTGAACCTTCTGCATTGGAAGCAGATACGCTAACCACAAGACCAACGAGCCACCTAAGAGAGTACTATTATTAGTTTCATGACTACCCGATCTTTATGCGTAGTTATTTGTTTGATTTGACATATTAATGCAATTCTTTCATCGTATTTTCACGCCTGAAATCTCGTTTCAGGCCATCAAACAAAATGTAGGCCCCAAAAATCGCCCCAGACCCCAGCTGTTCCCACATTAAGCCCCCCCACCCAAAATCAAAACTCGGCCCATATGCCTCGGGCTGTCGCGTCATGTCGATGATGAGGCAATGCTCGACGTTTTGCCACCCATGTTGGTGTCTTCTTCAAGACGCCATCAACATGGATAGATCATACAGAAGTAATTTATTTATGTGTTTACTCTTTTACCTAGCCTATTTAAACAAGTTAAACTGAATAGGATTAAACGTTAAATAAATATGTTTAGGACCTTCAAAAATGACAAAATGACAGGCAAATAGTAGGCCTACCGTACCTTAAAACAAACCGAACAAAACAGGGGAAAAAGGTATTTCCTAATTTAAGTTATTTGTAATAATGGGGGGGGGGGGGGGTTGGGGAATCCCCGTTCACAGTATTTGAGAACACTGCACCAGGGGTTGAGAGATAGAAAGTGAGAGGGGAAATATAATATTTGCATACGTGTGCAAAGCAATTTCATTTCCCCCATATTTGGAGTTGCCTCTGCTCACATTGCACCCAAAATTATTACAAAATAGTACAATGTCAATACTAGTAGACCTAGGCCTTTAAAAGACCAAAAAAGGACATAATTTATAAAAAGTATTTAAATCGACATTTTCAGGCAAAATAAAGTGTATTTTTTTGGCATCACTACACTTGAAACTAGGGCTGGGCTATGACGTATCATTCAATTATTGACGACACCAAACAAATTATATGATATCAATATGTTATTGTTTTTGTTTAAAAAAAAAAGAGTTGAGCCTATTTTTAATTATTTGTGGCTAATGGGTTGATAAGGTATTACCGATTTACCGAAAACGCATAACGATTTTTACGATATCGCGTTTTATGACCCGGCACCTCCACCATAATATTATGTACCAGCCTGGATTAGGCATAATTTAATTTTGACTACCCGGCACCTCCACCAAAATCACAAAATTTAGCATTTTTTGTGTAAATTTTGATATGAAGCCAAATATTGATATCAAAAATATTCCCACTTATCAATATCATATTGAAATATTGATTTTTTGCCCAGCCCTACTTGAAACGTACTTCAAACTATTTGTGGCATGTATTGATCAATAGAAAGAAATAATAGATGTGTGGAACATCCGAGCCCTAGTAATAAAATCAATGTGTTGGAATGCTTACCATCACTATAATATGTCTTCCTCCAGGATCCAGGTGTTCTCTTTGGTGCCTGGTGGGCAAACCCTCATAGTCACCAAAACCATTCGGTTCCTTGCTGAAGGGCAATGCGAACAAAAAGTAAAGGATGTTCATGTCAAATGTAGGTCGTGTCGAATGATAAGTGGGGAAAGGAAAAGGGGGTCCAACAGCCTAGGTCTACCTCAAAGTCGTAGTTGGCTACGTGTGATGTCGATTGATTATCGCGGTTTCCTCTTAGCTGTTCAATTTATTTATTCAGTTCATTTTTGAGTTCTTACACTCAAAAACAGAATAGGATTCAGGGTTATAGCTGTTCAATTTATTTATTCAATTCAGTTTTGAGTTCTTACACTCAAAAACAGAATAGGATTCAGGGTTATAATCACCACTTGTTGTCACATACCCTCACTGATTGACTAGTTCTGTACCTAGTTTATGGTAGAAGTCAATTACCTACCTATTTATTAGACCTATGGTGGTAATTGGTTGTCAATATATTTGTTATTGGATACCTATATAAACAATAATTTTAAAAAAAAATTTTTTTAGTTAGGCCTACTGGTATTTTTTTTTGTAATTAGGCCTTATATTTTTGTAGCGGTTTTATTTTCCCTAGATTTTTTCATTTCTTGTTTAATTTGTTATTAATTGAAAACAGCTAATTTAGCCTATAGGAAATATCTATGTACTACATGACTTTTTTCAGCTATATATACACGGATGCTGTTGACATTTCATCAATGGAAGAAGCATGTGAGGTTTTGTACGCATCAAAGAAGTACATGCTGACCAGGCTTACTAAAGGATGTCACATTTACATCAAAAGTCACCTTTGTCCCAGTAATGTCATCTCTGTCTATGAGTTTGTAGATGAGCTAGGCGAGTCCGAACTAATCGAGCCCTGCTTAAGCCTACTTGGCAAGTACACAGAGAGTATTCTTCTTCACCCTCAAGAACACATGAAACCCACTACCATGACTATGCTGTTGAAACAGAACAATCTAAATATCACAGAACCACACCTTTTTAGAGGAGTTTTGCAGTGGGCGGAGAAAGAATGTGAAGTCCGTGATCTTTTACCGACAAGTGCCAATTGCCGCTCAATTTTAGTTGATATCGAAGCGTTTTGCCTCATACGGTTTCTTGTTTTTACGGCTAAGGATTTCTTGGACGGACCCTATCGTTCGGAAATCTTGACAGTAGAAGAAAGTCGTGCCTTATGGGACAACATTCTCTTAAAGCAAACTCCAATGGAAGAATTCACAGATATGTCTATTCCACTAGAATACCAATGTTTTTATTTGCCCAAAAAGTGTGTTGAACTACCAATGGGATTAAGCCAAAACACAGAATGTCGTCAACATATGCCTGTACGTCAGTATTACTGTGTAAGAAAGTTTCTCAAGACTTCAAGAATACTCCGTGGTTGTTTGAAGATCCTTACCAAGTTGTCCGTTAGCAAGGTTGTCATTGTAAGTGGAGTGAGATTCTTTGCTCGAATGATGCCTCTAAGAATATGCACTCATATACCTATGCATGTTTCTAAATGCTACATGGAAAACATGCAGATACGGGTGTTTGACGAAGCTGATTCTATTCTCTCTCAAACAATATTTTTGGAAGAAGTAGAATATGGCACGATGGCTACGGCACACTTTGAAGATCCCATTATGCTCGTACCTGGGAAAGGAATACAGCATCTACATGGAGTCGCTGTCCGTCAACCACCCTCCTAATCAGTACCCAGCCGGTTTCCTGGACCAGTCCGAGCTCAGTAGAGGCATCTTGTTCAAGTTCTGTGATTATGGCCACACCGGTAGAGAGGGGTCGTTAGTGCAACGTCTCGACATGGGCTTCATTGATGCAGTCGTATATTCACTCGCTTAATTAGATTTATCTAGTAAAATGGTTGATTCGTTTTTAGAATGAGATCTTTAACGTACCCCTACTCGTGAAAATAATCTCTGGGAGTAACATTTGTACTAGGAATGAAAATGGGTACTTAATTGGATACCGGTTCTATTACAGCACGGTCTGGGTCCAATTCAGTAATATTTCATTAAAAAATTAACATCTATAGTAATAACTGGATCCTTTATGGACCTATTTCATTCCTATTCTATATTGCTCTCTCTTTCTCATACATTATCTATATCTCTCTCCCTCTCATCTGGATAAATAGTGGAACAAATAGCAAACTAGAGTTGGCCTACCGGTATTAGGAAATGTGGTAGGTATTTCATAGAATAGGTCTAGTATTAAGTATCACTATTGTATTCAAACTTAATAAAGTGTGTACAATATTCTCTTCGATAGTACCACTTGAATTCATTTACATATTCCAAGACACCTCTTAGCTTTCTTGCATGTTCCAAGACTTATTTGGAACACCTCAAATCTTGCAAACCTATAATGGCACCTACTCTGATCTAATATTTAATAATTATGTAGTTTACACACTTTGTGTTCCAAAAGGGTCAGTAGCGTACGAGAAAACTTGTAGGTGTCATGGAGTGTGGAACTGGTTTTTTAAAAGTGGTGTTCAGTTGAAATTACCTATAAGTTGTTGACTTGATGTACATTGTGATACTTAATAAGAAGGGTGTACTCGTAACTGCCACAAGTTAATTTGTCCTGTGTGAATACCATATTCCTGCTATCTACACTCTACTTGCAGTTTTTGTTTTTTTAGTGGTAGACCAATAGTTTTTGTTAATTTTTGTTTTCTTTATTTAGTTTATTATTTGAAGGAATCTTGTAATATAAGTAGATCTGCTTTATCAACTGTGCCAATTATTAATTTAAAAAGTGTTTGTTCCAAGAGTGAGCCAACACGCCAATATACGTGTGTTAGTGAACTACTGATAGGGTGAGGCCCCCTACACCTTTTGTTTTTATGTATTAGATTCCAATCTGAAAGCATTCTACTGTTTGAATTATTTTTGGATGAGCGTAGCGAGCGAAGCGAAGATTCCATTTCACTACACTGGAGAAAAAAATCCGGAATGTTTTTTTTTTTTTTTTTTGTCTGTTTTTCCACACGATTCCGGCTAAACCGATACCCTGATTGCGGATGAAATTTTATGGAGGCCTTCGAAATCTCTGAACTTAGAACTGCGACGTTTTTGAGCGCAATCAGAAAATTTTTTCTCATGAAAATCGCAATTTTACGATTTTTTTCAATTTTTTAAAAATTTCTTCGACTTATAACACCTACATGCTTTATCCGATTTTAATGATTTTTGCACAGAACCTTTATTTTATGAATTAAGATATTTTGGGAAATTTGAGCGCAATTGAAAAAATATTTATCATAAAAATCGAAATTTACAGGTTTTTCTTTTTTTAAACAATTCTTTGACTTATAACACCTACATGCTTTTTCCGATCGTAATGATTTTTTCGCAGAACCTTATTTTATGAATTAATATATTAGTGTAAAATTTGAGCGCAATCGAGAAATTATTTCTTATAAAAATCGCAAATTTACGATTTTTTAACAATTACGATTAAAAAAAAAAAAAAAAAAAGATAATTTTTAATTTAATTTAAATTTAATTTAAAAAAAATTTCAACTAAGTAATGATTTTGCCACAGAACAACAGAAAATTCGCATAACACATGGCAGCTCAATGCACCAACTACGCTCATCCAACAACGCGGCGGGACTTAAGCGTTTTCCTAGTTTATGTATATAGGTATGTAGAATCTTTTTTTGGGCTGTATTACCTTCGGTATTATTGTTTATTGCTCGAATTAGAGTCCCATTTAAGACACGGTAAGGAAATATCCTATCAATACATCAGGCATATTTAATATTTATGCCATCATTGATTCGGGTCGGGCAGTCTTTTATGTTCTCGTGTGTAAATGAAATTAAATTTGCCTCTTTTTTATTTATTCTTACCTTATCTAATGTTGCAAAACTACTGTTGGCATCAATTAATTGTTAATACAAACTGTATGTCTGAAAGGTAAAGTTTCCTGAAATTCCTTTTGGTACAGGATTCAGAAGGAAACTTGTTTCCACGCAAATGTTTCGAATTAAGGTAATTTTGATCTAGTCTTCTCATTCAACATTTCAGAAAAGTCTACAATGTACAAAACAACTTCAATTGTGTACTGTATACTCAACTGTTTTTCATGTCATGGGCAATCCAATGGAATATGATCATTATTGACAATTAATACTGCAACTTGAGACTCTCTTGGAGCATATTGATAGTCTTATCTGAATCTACTTTGGCAACATAGTTCAAAGTTACAAAATGCCAACATCATGTCATGCTGCTGCTGCTGGATCGTGTATTCATAATTGTATTTTATGTGGATGGGTCTTGTAAAAAAAAAGACTGTTCAAAACTTCATATCCACTATCCAGTTATTATTTAAATATTTTATTCAAATTAGATTTTCATTTTCTATTTTCCTCATTTATTCAAGATCAATGTATTGTTGCAATTGAAATTTGAAATAGTACTTTAAATTCATTTTTTTAATGTTGGGGAAACTGGACATAATATACACTCAAACTCCAGTGACTGTACTCCCAAACCAATTAAAAGTATAATAACTCCTTTTGATAGGCTATATATTTTTAAAGTTTTTGTGAGTTGCAAAGGGGGTATTTAAGTAGGCTTCTTCACCCCACTTAGTATTAGGCATTCACAATTGCTATTTTATTTTGTTGGCTATAGAAACAAAATGGTTTATTTTATGTGGTTCAGAATCTGCGTGTTTCATGTGGACAGTTGTTTTTGTCATTGTTTTATATAATAATGTCAATGTGTTTATTTCTCTCAGTATTATGTGCTCTTGACTTGACCAGCAAATAGCACAAATAAAAGCAAACTAGGCCTACTTCATTCACATTACTATTAATCACTAATCAGTCATCATGCTAGACTTAGGTACTAAGAAGAAACACCAATGTTTTGTCATGTTGGCTCTTGGCAAAGTACAATATTGATATGGGCAATGTTATTTGAAGATCATTACAGCTAGGCAAAAGCACAATGCATAAAACAGGGACATTTTTGGGGGGGTTAACCAAGTTATTTTTAAAACTAGGAAAACGCTTAAGTCCCGCCGCGTTGTTGGATGAGCGTAATTGGTGCATTGAGCTGCCATGTGTTATGCGGATTTACTGTTGTTCTGTGAAAAAATCATTACTAAGTTGAAGATATTTTTAAAATTAAATTAAATTTAATAAAAAAATTAATTTAATTTAATAAAAAATTAACTTAAATTTTAATTTTTTTTAATTAATCGTAATTTTAAAAAAGGAAAAAATCGTAATATTGAAATTTTCATAAGAAATAATTATTCGATTGCGCACAAATTTTACACGAATATATTAATTCATAAAATTAAGGTTCTGTAAAAAAATCATTACAATCGGATAAAGCATGTAGGTGTTATAAGTCGAAGAAATTTTTAAAAAATCGAAAAAAATCGTAAAATTGCGATTTTCATGAGAATTTTTTTTTCGATTGTGCTCAAAAACGTGGCAGTTCTAAGTTCAGAGATTTCGAAGACCTCCATAAAATTTCATCGCAATCGGAGTATCGGTTTAGCCGGAATCGTGCTAACAAACAGACAAAAATACAAAAAAAAGAAAGAAAGAAAGAAAGAAAAACATTCCGGATTTTTTTCTCCAGTGTAGTGAAATGGAATCTTCGCTTCGCTCGCTACGCTCATCCAACAAATAATTGCCAGCAATGCCACATTCAAATACGGAGTTATTTATTTTGAGATGGACAATTCATCAACTCTTTTTTGTCAGGTAAGATGGTGGTACAAAACAAATACGTCAGCTCAATTGTTTTACGGAAAATTATTCAATGCTATTATTTTTATTACAATTTTTATACATGTTTGTTATGTGTTTTGTTTTTGTTTTTTTTAATTCTTGTTATGATGTGACTGATGTCCCTATCCCCCTGATAATAAGCAATTAAATTGCAATTGAATTAAATTGCTTATATTGGTAATAATTTTTGTATGTCCCATTGTAGCGGACCCCGGGTGTTATACCATCATTTATTTGAGATGTATTAATGTTGTATAAGATGATTGTATTGTGTTTATGTGTTCAAGTGTTCCCATACAATATCGGTTCACCACCTATTGGCATAACCTAGTTTTGATTTTCTCATAAGTCTATGAGAGAAAACACCTGCATTAAATGGCGTAGCAAATGTAACTGTATGCATGCAATGAATTGAACCGTAAAATAGCAGGTAATTTTGCACATACATACATAATTACAGTAGGTAGATCCTTGAAGAAAATATTCATGTAGAGCATTATAGTTATTTTAAATCTTGCACCTATTTTTTCCCCAATGTTAGCATTGACATGAATGCAGAGTGACCTATAATAACTATGAGAAATATACTGATTTTCTTTGTTAAGTGCCCTTAGTAGTTGTTGGAAAACATTACCTAGGTGTAGCATGCCATTGGACTATTGTCAAAAGTAGCTGTTACTGTGGTCATCTTGCTCGTATGACATGCCACTATTATTGATAATCGAGTACAACAATTAGCTTACATTTGCCTTTGTGTAATATTTCAAACAATGTAACTCAAAATTGTCCGTTAAGATTTAAGTGTAGTTGCAATTCAAATCAATATGAAATTGATTATGAAAATTGTGAATGTAGTTATTTTTAACAGCTATTATACATTATGCTTTTAGAAATTGAATAGTTCAAAAAAATATACTACATCATGGCACAGTATAGAAACAACAAAAAAATACAAAAATAAAATTATTTTAAGGCATGCTCCTAAAGAAAAAAAAACTCTGAAAAAAAAAGAGAAATAAAAATGAATCTACAAATATTCAAAATGGTCTGGGGGGGCATAGACTTTCTAACATTGTAGGTGTCAGATTTTTCTAGGTTAATGTTGATATGAAAGCCTGCATCGATAGTAACAGATAATATTGTGCATGTAAAATATTTGCTTCACATTTTGCTCTTGTTAATTTTTTGCCATAAAGTTAGATATAACTAACACATTTAGTTGTGAAAGAAGTAGACGTGGTGCTGTTAACAAATATTTACAAATATAATGTAACATAATCTGTTATGTTCATTAGGTCATCGGGTTTATAATGTTATAAACCTAAGAATTAGGTACTAGCTAGTCTGTTAATTGATATGTTCTTGTTTGTAATGGTAACATGTTTAATATCATGATGTCATTACATATTTTGTGCTGGACTTTGATTTGTGTTGATTTTCTGAATTATACCTAGTCTTAACAACATCAATCCAATCCTGATCCCTGTTTTATAAATTTCAATTATTCGTCTTTAGAGTCTACCCCACTCAGTCACATACTGATTTTCAGTGGTGGACTTTAATTTCTAAGAAGACCAAGCCAACCCCGTTAGCACCGACATTATCGACGAGCGAACAATGACCAACCAGAGACCGGCATATTATACGATAACAATTTGTACTGTGCAATCCACTTTAAATCAAAACTACCTCCATTTTCTGACAATGCCATGCACCCCCACCCCTCTACACCATTAAAAAATATATATTATAGCTGCTAAGTTTATATATTATGTATGTACGGATTTTTTAAAGAATACATTATCTAGCCAAGTTGATACATTTTGAAATGTACAGTTTAGCGCATTTTATTACTTTGATGAATTTGCTTGTAATGTGTTGTCAATGCTGTTTATCTTCTGTACACTCATCGATGCTTGTTTGAGGTGTGACTGTTGGCAAACGTGTTTTATTAATGTTTCATTTCGTTTATTCTTGTACTTATTTTGTGTTGGTTCATCCATATGTTTTGTGTGTGTACTGTGTATGTAGGCCCTATGTAATTTTATTTTAACACCTACTGCGTTTTCTTGTGGTGTAGCTTTACTTACAACGAACGAACGACGTCATCAGTTTAAGTCTTTGAAACTTCTTTTGCGTGAAGTGCCTTGATTGGGCAATACACCACATCTGTTTTGTTCTTTGCACCATGCACGAGTGAAACTGCAAATGTGCTATCAAAAACAAAGTGCCTCTTGGTAGTTGTGTAGACAAATTTGTAATATTCGTCTCACATGCATTTTGTTACCTTTTTACATTTTAAAATTACAATTACAAATTTGGCTTGACATTAATTATGTAACAATTAAACAATTTTATACATATACTACGTGTCTCCCCGACGACGACAACCATGACAAAGACGATGACCACGACTTCTGCAGAACACCCTCTTTCCTCCCCCTACCCGTGTCTGTTTCTGTCCAGCACGGGATTCCCTCTCCATATTCCCTAGGCTAGAGTGTCGCACTATCACAGCGGTTGACGTGCCCTGACCCAAATAAACTAAACTACTTTAAATTATTTTAAAATCGTAATACACAGAAATTGAAATGTAATTAAAATCGGTATGGAAACGATCTCTGTTTGGCCCATTGTTTATATAGTGACTTTTACTAAAGACCCATCCAAAAGTTTGCCATATTTTAATGATAACAGGACACAATGATAATACAATATCCCATTCATAATTGTAATACAAGGAGTTGACAGTCTTGACAAGAGAATAAAATAAAGTACGCAACACGAATATTTTATAAATACTAAAATACTTTATTTACTTAATTAAATAATATAAAAGTGTAGACGTTGTGTTCTCGGGAGTATTCACATGGGATGGGTGGGTGTGGGTGTGGGGATAGAGGGTGTGTTTAGAGGCGGATGCCGGGGTTGCGGGAGCGGACGAAGTTGAGGAGCTCCTCGCTGTCCTCGCAGACGAAGGGCTTCAGGTGGTGGCAGGCGACATCGTGCCACTTGAGGCCGTCTTGGTAGAAGTTGTTCAGGATCGACAGGCAGGACTCGTCGTTGCCCTGAAACATGGCACCCCGTTAGCATCCAGGATGTACTTCATTCAGAGTCGCGGTGTGGGTGGTCGAATAGCAAATTAGAAAATTGGTTAAATTTATGTTTTGGTAAAAAAAAAAATGAAAACTTTAAAGGTAATATTACGTGTATCACCTCTGTAATTTTATGTCTTATTTTCTTTCCATGTGCCTCCGTAATCGGCCCATACTCGGCTATCATAATATGGTGTTGTCGTGTTATCAGATAACAGACGGGATTACCTGCGTAGCGTCGTGCCATCCTGACAGTTAAATTTAATATAATACATTAATAATACCTACACTAAAATATAATGTTATGTTGTTCCATCAGTGTATTTTGTTACTAGAAAAGTGTTAATTGTTTGGCATAATTTTCCAGCGTGAGGCGTGAAAAGCTTATTAACATACGTAGTGTTATGGTTCACCCTTCACTCAACTTTTCATAATTCCATCCTCAGGTCAACTCTTGTATTCTATATCTTCAAGTAACAGAACCTGCATTTTTTCTAATGCAGTGAACTTGGCACTAAGACAACAGTATGTTGTGTTCTTGGTATAAATGGTTTTCCGTTTATGCTTGTAACACCTCTATAATCACACATTTCACAGTTTGAAACTGTAAACTACCCGTCATAGAACGCGCTGTAAAAACACCACCTGTTCGTCATGAGATTAAACAGAAGCTCTTCACAGCTTCTTCAAACAAAACTGTATCGTATAACTCGACTAGAAAGAATTCCTCTCCATTATTTAGACAACTCGCACACCCTAGAGCAGGTTGACAACCTTAGAACCGGTTCAGTAAACTAGTATCGACTACTTGTGACTCAATGGGACAACTTAGCTAATTACACAACGATATTCAGTTCCTTATGAAGGTATTAACAGTAAATCAATTCTATATCCAACCAATCGATTGTTTGTTCCTTGTGGACTTGTCACTAGTTTATTATGTCGGTTTGTATATTGGTTTCTTGTGTATTAATGTGTTATAGTGCTCGATGCTGTTTGGAAGTTAATGTGCTTTAGATACGGAATAAATTTCACCAGTTAATGAGATCATTGATACCGAAACGTGTTTGCTGCTTTGTAGCCCATTAAAGTGACTAAGACGATTTCTGAAAAGCAGTTTGAGAGTCTTTCGATGATTTTGTTGAAGCTATATAAGATTGAAACTGGTGAATATGCGATTTATGTTACACAGTGAACTTTCCTACTTTTTTCTATTTTCTCATATTAATATGATACTCTGGGCCTGCTTTTACAGTTATATTTTGAAATATTGACTTGTTAAATTATGATTTAGTGACGGAAAGTTTAAACCGAACTAATTTAACATAGACCCGGCACCTCCACCAAATCGATGATTTCAGATTGAGAGTGACGTCGCACATTAAAGAGAACACAATATCAATCGATTATAATCTTGAATAAACAATACACTTGAGTTAAATGTTTCGAATGTGGATGCCCGCGTGTCGATTATCGGTGTACGAAGGGGGGCGGCGCGCTTATAGGTCGTATCTTCCCATATACTTTAAACTATCACATTATTTGTGTTTAATTGAAATTTACATATATTACATATTTTTATAAGTTTTTAATTTTTATTTACCAGTATTGTGTTTTATCATAGTTACTAAATTTATCAGTCAGTTCCCTAACAAGATTTCTTCTGGTCGCAAAACTAACCAAAACTTCTTTTAAAATTATTTTCATATTTTTGTTTAATTTCTGCAATAGTTGTAGTGTACGTTGTTGTTATAAAATAAAAATAGTAATAACATTTCTTTGCCAAATGACGTTTGAAAATATAAACATAACTGTTCTTGTCCCAAAACAGTAAACCTGAGTGGTAATAATTAGAAACAATAGAGTCTTATGGTTTACCTGGGGAGCCTCTCGGTTGTCGGGTTGCGCCTGGCCGAATCCTCCGGTAGGACTCCAGTCCCCGGAGTTGCGCTGTGAGGTGGGGCCGATCTTAGCTCCGGAGCCGGACCAGAACCAGCCGTTCACATTGGGAGGCTGCAGGTCTGGTCGGTCGCACCCGTTGAAGTTGCACTTGCGCCCGGACGTCCAGATGTAGCGGACGTTGCCTGCAGACACACAAGTTACACGTTAGATTTGTATGTTTTTATAAGGTATTTTGGTGTCTAGTATTTAATTGATTATAATCACACTTCTAAAGCTTCTCAGTTGTTGGTGCTCTTAACAAATCAAATTAAAGTGATGGTTTTCAATTCGTATTGTGTATATTTAAGTTAATGGGAGCCCATTTTCAAAAAAAGCTTTATACAGCCAAACCATCAATCACAGTTGCACAAACTAAACGTTAAACTAAAACTGACATTGGGCATTGCTTCAAATACAATTTTACATTTTATTTTTACAGTTCAATTTTTTAAAGTATATTCATAGTCAATTTTTTTTTTTTCATTATTCTATAAATATAAACACTACATGAGTTCTACCTGTATGTAGAATTAATTCAAAATCACATTTTAGATATAAATGAACGTAGAATGTAATATTTCTTCAGATGACAGTAAAGTGCGTACTGACTCAACCCGGCACCTCCACCAAACGAGTCAATGTTTTTGTGGAATATCCATGGACGTTGTTTTATAATGCTATTTACATTATTGGATGAGCGTAGCGAGCGTAGCGAGCGAAGCGAAGATTCCATTTCACTACACTGGAGAAAAAAATCCGGAATGTTTTTTTTTTTTTTTTTTCTTTCTGTATTTTTGTCTGTCTGTTAACACGATTCCGGCTAAACCGATACTCCGATTGCGATGAAATTTTATGGAGGCCTTCGAAATCTCTGAACTAAGAACTGCCACGTTTTTGAGCGCAATCGAAAAATTATTTCTCATGAAAATCGCAATTTTACGTTTTTTTTCGATTTTTAAAAAATTTCTTCGACTTATAACTCCTACATGCTTTATCCGATTGTAATGATTTTTTCACAGAACCTTAATTTTATGAATTGATATATTCGTGTGAAATTTGAGCGTAATCAAATAATTATTTCTCATGAAAATCGCAATTTTACGATTTTTTTAATTTCTTCTGCTTATAACACCTACATGCTTTATCCGATTATAATGATTTTTTCACAGAATCTTAATTTTAAGAATAAATATATTCGTGTAAAATTTGTGCGTAATCGAATATTATTTCTTATGAAAATTTCAATATTACGATTTTTTCCTTTTTTAAAATTACGATTAATTAAAAAAAAATAAGTTAATTTTTTATTTAATTTGATTTAATTTTAAAAAAAAATTCAACAAAGTTCTGATTTTTTCACAGAACAACAGAAAATCCGCAAAACACATGGCAGCTCAATTCACCAATTACGCTCATCCAACAACGCGGCGGGACTTAAGCGTTTTCCTAGTTATTGGATGAGCGTAGCGAGCGTAGCGAGCGAAGCGAGCGAAGCGAAGATTCCATTTCACTACACTGGAGAAAAAAATCCGGAATGTTTTTTTTTTTTTTTTCTTTCTGTATTTTTGTCTGTCTGTTAACACGATTCCGGCTAAACCGATACTCCGATTGCAATGAAATTTTATGGAGGCCTTCGAAATCTCTGAACTAAGAACTGCCACGTTTTTGAGCGCAATCGAAAAATCATTTCTCATGAAAATTGCAATTTTACGATTTTTTTCGATTTTTAAAAAATTTCTTCGACTTATAACTCCTACATGCTTTATCCGATTGTAATGATTTTTTCACAGAACCTTAATTTTAAGAATTAATATATTCGTGTAAAATTTGTGCGTAATCGAATAATTATTTCTTATGAAAATTTCAATATTACGATTTTTTCCTTTTTTTAAATTACAATTTTTTATTTATTTTGATTTAATTTAAAAAAAATTTCAACAAAGTTCTGATTTTTTCACAGAACAACAGAAAATCCGCAAAACACATGGCAGCTCAATTCACCAATTACGCTCATCCAACAACGCGGCGGGACTTAAGCGTTTTCCTAGTTTAAATTTATTAATAGCATTGACGTTTCTAGATTTTACAGGAAAATACTTTTGGACTCGACCCGGCACCTCCACCAAATTGATAATTTATTTGTGGAATATCCATGGACGTTGTTTTATAAGCTCTATTTACTATGATATTATTTATTTTTATTAGTAGCATCGAGTTTTCTAGATTTTATAGAAAATACTTTTGGACTTAACCCGGCACCTCCACCAAACTACTATAATATTTGAAGAAATTAAAAATTGCGTGTACCATGTAGACGCGGACACCATCGACAAGCGAACAATGTCCAACAAGAGACCGGCATATTTAAGTATGAAACAATGATCAATTATAATATTAATCACACAATCTGTACAAACTTTTTTAAATGGCGTACGCCATAGTTTTCACGCACAACTGTTTCTATACTGATGATTGCGAAGTAAAGTCTTACCCCTGGAGATTCTCTGCTTGATGAACTCGTTCTCCTGGGGGGTCTCTAGAGAGACTGCGTCCATGCAGTGACGACGACAGATGTTCCTGGCGTCCAGCCAGTCAACCTCGAGGCTCCTCGTGGGCTCGTGCTCCCAGGAGAAGAAGTAGGCGTGGGCCACGCCTCGGGCGTCCCTGTACGTCGAGTGACGCACCCCTGTGGAGTGACACGCACATTTAGTCACTCACTTCACGGACATGAGGAGGCCTCCCTCCCTCAAAAAAAGTTGAAAAAACACATGACCAGTTTATTTACCAAGTACCGTATAGACAATAGTAATTAATTTTTCGTGAAAAGCCTGCCCAGGTTGCGGATAGGGTCCCATGGTGTCTAATTAGGTATGTTGCGGATAGGACAATTGTGAAGGAATATCGGAGGGAGGGCGCAATCCTTTGCATACGCATTAACGACTGAGGAAAATCTCGGATAAAACCTTCAGTCAGGATTGCCGATCTCGACGGGATTTGAACCCGGAAACCTCCCGAATCAGAGTCGCGCGGGTAACGCTCGCTTAACCAACGGTACCATATGGACCCATAACGTTTTAAAATCTTAATCTGGATAAATAATAGTTTTTTTCAATTTGACCCCATTTTTTTTTGTAAATAATAAATTAATAATTTTTTCACATTCCAATAGGACCAAAAGTGAATTTTTGAGAGAAGATTGAAAATACACATTTGCAAAAAAGGCTTAAACTGGGGGGAAAACGGTTTGTCCCGGAAATGTAATAAATCTCTAGTTTAAGATTTTTTTTATTTATTTTGAATTTAAATTTTTACTCGAAATGAAGCTTATTCAAATTCCAAAATTTCCCAAAATTCGTTAAAATTCATGATAAAAAATATGAAAAAATACTAAAATTCTTAGAAAAAATGCGAAACTCGAATTGTTTGCTTAAAATTACCTAATTTTCACGGATTTAATTCGGCTGAAAAGGTTTTTAATGTGATAGACTTACTGTTGGCACAACTGCGGGGGTCTGGCAGAGCCAGGCGACGCTGTGCCATAACCATGGCAGCTCCTAGCATCAGGAGCACCAACTCTCGGATCATCATTTTCACCTGCAAACAGAACACAAATTGTTTGAGTTATTTTTGTGTGTTTCGTTTACGTTGATAGAAGCTTGATTAGGAAAAGTTTTCTGCACAAATTATATGTTCAACATTTTAGATTTCTGTAATTACATCTACTGAAAAAAAAAGTCATGATACACGGTGCACATGCCACTTTCTCTTTCAAAGACAACGGAAGATGACTGAAGATAATTATCTGATTGTCTGATTATCTGATAATTATCTAGCTATGTGTTTTAATAGTCTGCGTCGAAAACTGGTGAAATGCACCGAGTTGTGAGGCAAAACAACGTCATTATTATATAGATAAATAAATTCGGTCACAAAACTGATTTTTAGTGGGGGACATTTAGTTAAAAGCATAACAAGCCATGAAGGCGCCGACACCATCGATAAGCGAACAATGACCATAGAAACGAACATATTTAAGTATGAAACACCGTTCAACTGTATATATCACGCTTTAGCCTATTATCTGTGTTTTATAGCTGTGTCTGGGGAATAATAGAACGGGGATGTTAAAAGTGTAAATTAATATGCAGAAAATGTCCAATCGATTCAAGGAAGCAAATAAATGTTTGGCTCGTCATATGACTACGGAGTGTCCGAAGTTGAAGATTTACGTACGCGAAACGTACTTCTATACGTGATGACGTTTTTGAGAGTGGGTAAAAAATTGGGATGCCACTTGTTGGTAAATCAGGGGTATTGCAATTTCCACACGTAGCCAATACAAATTGATAAGTTTTCACGACACCAAAGCATAAACGTAACATATTATATTTTAAAGAGGAAAATGGAAATATCGTTATGAATAATAATCTACAATTAATTGGACTTTTTAACAAAACAACAAGATCGAGAAAATAACTTGAAGTTTGTTTTTGTGGCAAAACAGCTACGTTTGAATACGTTCGTTGGTCTTGTGGTTAGTATCTCTGCTACCAATGCAGAAGGTCCAGGATTCGATTTCTGCTAAAGTCAGAAATTTTTCAACTTCTGATTTGGACTCAAGTCCATCAGTTTGACTCGTAGGAATTTGTAAACGGTGATTTTGGAGCCGTCCTAGCAACGAGGCACATAATAAATTTAAAGTTGTTCTGAATCGACCTTGTTGATTCTGGCGTTGATCCGCGGGTGTTCGCATTGTCCATACCACTGATTGCTATTATTTCCTATTAAAAAAATATCGATCTTTGGTTGGTTATCTCTCGTCGATTGCGTCGGGGCCTACAAGGTTGGCTTGGTCGCTTTGATTTACTGTTCCCCACTGAAAATCAGTTTTATAACTGAGTGGGTCGACTCTAAATACGAATTTATTTATTTAAATTAATTAATTTAATTATTTCAACATGCTCGCTCTCCATAACGCCGTCCGTCCACTCGACACTGTCGCAAGTTTCGGCGTGTCGTTTAGCATGTAGGGCAATCGAGAAGAGACGATACGTCTGCCGATCTACGTCCGTCCGTCGACTCTGCTGTTATTTGGCCTCAAAAGCTACGTGGAGGCCTCTCGCTGGCTGATGCATAGGTCATTTCCGCTATTGTATCTGGGCCATATGATCGCCATGTCGATGTCGGTCGCAACCAGGCGAGCCGGTCATGCATTACGGTACAATCAACATTACGCTTGCGAAGTGCGTAACAAGACAAGACTCGACGTGAGATCAGAGGTTAACTTTGTAACGTAAGGTTGACTTTAATTCATGGATGAAATCAAGAGTGTTTCGTATGTTAAGTGTGACCTGTCAGTGTATATAAAACCGACAGTGTTTATAGTTTTTCTCGTCTTCATACTGTAAAACGCACATTGTTACTTTTTCTTAGAATATTATCCACACTTAATAATTAGAGAATATTATATTGCTGGTGAAATAAATAGATTCGTGATAATGTTGTTGAAAAATGAGAACAAAACTTCTACTCAAATGTAACATCTATCAAAATTATAAATTTATCAACGAGCTTTCCTCCAGAGTGTGTTAGTAATAAACCTATGTAATTAATACTTTCTAACGAAAACGGAAAACCATTTACTGTTTTTACGACATGAGCCATGTTATAAATGGACGATTAACTGCTGTGCACATGCTACCGGAATAATGTTTTATCTCAGACTTGTTTCTTTTCAGTTTTAGCCCAAACGGTTGTAGACGGACAGTGGAAAGCGAACACGACATGATCTACACCTGTTAACACCTCTAGTCGAGCCCTAAACAATCGCTTTCAGTTCTACTTGACCCCCAACCACCGACAATCTTTTCAGAGGCTCAAGAATCAACTACTCAATTTCACCGAGTTAATTACGTTAATGGCTCGAGCACGAAAAGAGCCAAACCGGACGTGCCGGCCTGACCCACAAACCCCCCTAAACGCTCCCACTTGTCCGCATTGATGACGTGATTCTTACAAGTGTGCCTGCCTGCCTGACTGACTGTGTTTTCACTTGCTGCTTCGGAAGTATCAAGGTTCAATCACGTATCAATTGTTTTTCCCCATTTATTTTTATTGAAAAGTGTACTTACTATTTGTGACTGCTAAGACTTTGTACGACATATAAGCAAGGATGACTATAGTTGCGTTACTTAGAAGAGTATACTCAAATATAATTTACGGCCTACCAAATATATAAAATAATAAATTTAAAATTGTCTATATTTTTAGTATTTCAACTGTCGTTTGTTTCAGGTTTTTATTTAAATCATATGATTTTTTTTATAAAAATCATGGATTTAAATCAAATGCACTTTTTCTTTATTTGGAGCTACAAACACAAGAGCTTAAACTGACTTTGTACAAAGTTTTCATTTACAAAAAATGTATTACATATTTTTTTCTGAAACTCTTGTGAAAGTATTTGATCTTCTCTCCAGCTTGACACACTGATATTGTTGATCAAAATCAAGAAAAACCTTGATATTGTTTAATGTTAAAGAAAATCACACACCCTGATTTGTTTGACAACCATAAGTTTGGTAGACAATAGTTAAAGTAGCCAGTTTAAACCTCTCTAAATTGACTTTTGATAAGGCTATTCAAATAAAGTATCTGATTATTATGTACAGTGTGTGATATTATGAGGTAAGCATAAGGCGAGCACTCGCAACGAAAAAACATGTTTAAGATTGTAAGCTTTTATTTTTTATAAAGAAAAAATATTATTATTGCGTCGTTATATTCTATAAATTATTTAATATTCTAGTTTATTTTTAATATAAGTAAATTGTTGTTATTATTTTAATAATGGTAGCTACCGTAGCTCAGCTACCTCAGCTCTATTTAGTAACTTTGGTGGCCCGTGGGTTTACCATGTTGTCAAATATTTAAAAACAAATATAAATATTAAGTAGCTACTTTGCAGTTTAGCGTCATAGGTCATGAACCCCTAATAACACGTAAGAGTAGATAAGGCTACTATAAACATTCTCTTTCCATATGTATATAATTACATTCTATTTCAAACTCGCATATAATTACCATAATTAGTCGTTAACTAGGGACGTAATATGCACTTTTTCGCCACTCGTAGTTCATAGGTCATTTCGTTAATTGTCGAAACCACCGCATCATAATTATGGGAAAAGTACAGTTGGTTTTCTCAGATGCAAGGTGTTAATAGGTGTAAGCGGTTGCAAACCCAAGAGTTGATAACTCAACTCTGTGAAACACTTTCTCACGCTTCCACTCTCTCATGAATTGAGTGGGCCCACATCCCTAGAACTTTGAGTTACTCTTTGACTTTATGAGCACGGCTCCTTGAGCTCACGCCAGTTTCAAAATTTTGTGCCCTAATCGAGATTGTGAGTACGTGATTTTAAACCAGCTGGAAGATAATATAAGGTTCCAGCATGTACACTGCTCCTGATGAAAACCACCTAAATTATTATCCGTTGAAGTTTAGTTGATATTAAACTCATAATTAATTAGGAATTAGTTTTCTGTGCTAAAAAGCGTTTAAAACTAGATCTATCTGAACTTACAAAACACTCAACGTCAACGACTACCTCGTTCCGGGGTGTGGATGATCAAAATCACCCAACTACCCCTAGTTAATTTGTTTCACAGGCATATGCGATAATACCTATGTTACATCTAAAAACACACTCGTTTCTTTGTATTTAATTTTCTATTGATTTACAAAAATTTATAATTTACGTGGGAAACCTGCCAAGGAACTATTGCATGCCTATCTTCAGGTATTTAGGTATTTTCTAGTAGGGGTAATTGTTTGGGACGTCCAAGACAAGACAAGAGGACTTGATCCCTTGCATTCGCATTACCGAAAAGGGAAAAGGAAAAGCGTAGAAAAAAAACTTTAATCATCATTGTCAGTGGAAGGAATCCCTCAGGATTTTAACCCGTGACCTCTGGAATCAGAGTCGTGGGCGTTATACGCTAAGCGTTTTGACATTTTATGTTACTTATTTGTTGACTAACGTTATAACGTCATTTGTAGTGGGTTATGTGTGTATTGATAGAATTTGTCTTGACTGGAAAACGCAATTTGTTAACTCCAAAGTCAACGCTCGTTGTTTTGTAACGGCTGCATCATTTAAGCTATAAGATTTATTATATAAAATGTAAATAGAGGGAATGTGACGTTGATAAAGAAAGGGACATGTCACCAAAGTGCAATAAAGAAAGTAAACTTCCGTAGATAGAACTCTCGCTGGGAGTGGAACAGAAAAGGTAATTGATAATCGATGGTTAAATAACGTCAGTTAACACAGCATAAATAATCGCTGTTGTGCAACATCGTGCGATGTCTGATTAACATAGCATTAATCTCGGTCTCATTCTCATCCTTTCACTCTTCTGATAGAGCATATATGACCATGCATATTACAAGCTTGTAAATGCAATACGAATTATTAGTTTAACGTAGAAATCGTATTTGATTATTTATTAATCGGAGTTTGTAAAAGTACGATAGTTTTAAACGCGAGGAAAGGTGCCCTCATAAAAACACAAATTATGTACAAACACGGTGCATTTATTTTAATTAATATAAATATTTATTTAAAATATAATGTATTATATAAAAATGTTAATGTAGAATGCTTCTGACGAATTATAATTTAAGCATTCCGCGAAATATTTAAACTACGCCATATCGTGAGTATTGACATTTTAAAATTCCCTTTTAAACAAAAGCTCTAAATTTCAAGAAATATGATTATTACATTTAGGGATCACATGGATCTTGATGAACTGGAAGAAGAATATCCCTTATTTTGGCATTGAGTGGTTGGTTATTGTTGTTATTTGTAAGGCAGTCGATTGTCTTAGCTTTCAGTATTAAAAAATTGTAGTACGATTTTTTTTTACGATTTTCTTTAGATTTAAAAGTATTTGTTTTCTTACACTATCACTGAGCACACTAAAAACCAACTTACAACGAAGATTTATATGAAAACTTAAAAATTTGTGAAAAAATTCATTTGTATCGAATACGATGCAACTGAAAGGCCGACGCAGTTAGATTTAATTTATGGAGTCGAGTGCGAAGTTAAATATAACTAACAATGTGCCCGTAATTCGCATTGCCACCTTGTCATAAGGTCGTCAAACCGATAGTGTGACCACAACAAGAAACCAGTTCTGAGGAAACCAAACGTCTGTGACTCAACCCATAAAACCACGTCTGATCTTGAAATCTGGTGCCAGTTTCAAGATCATTAAGACAGAACAACTCCGTAACAATGAACTTGAGAACTTACACCAAGGTCATAAAATAATCGCCTACGCAAGGTATCGACGGGTAGTGTAATTCATTCATAGTTACGCTAGCGGCAAGGTATGTGTTTGTAAGGCGCAAGGTTTAACAATAGTTACAATCATGGAAGAAATGTGAGATATTTTTATGCAAGAAAATGAGCGGGAAAAGTTACTTCCCAAAGAGGTTGCAATTAAAATATTATGAAACATTTCGCCTTTACCGAAAATACCAAGCAATCGTTAAATTATATTTGATACCCAAAAAAAGAAGAGATTGTATAACTTACAAATAATTGTTAAAACAATTTTTATATTGAGTATTTAATTAACTGATCTTAATTATGATTCGCTGTGCTAGTCAATATAGAGAATGGAATTTAAACAAGTAAATGTGAATTGTAAATGTATATGTATGCAATGAAGTGAAAATATATTATGTATGAGGCAAAAACTGTATTAATAGGTCTCCATATTCTAGGTTCGAGCCATTATTCGGGCAGAATTTTCCAACGAATTGCTATCAATTGTGTTGTAAAGTGGGCTTATGCTTATCATGTAACTATAATATTGTTAGGGATGAACTGAAATTATATTCCTACGTGATGTGTATACAATAATTTACGTATAAGTGACATTATTTACGTCCAAGAGCTAAGATTGAAACGTTCGTCGCTTATTCCACCGTTGAAATCACCAAACCGAACGATCTGCTTGTCTGAAGATTCATCAATGCCGACTATTATTGCAGAACATGACAAATAAAGGTCGTACGTATTCATTACTAAATATCGGTACTCTTATGTGCAATGAGAATACATTGGGACCTGGATCAACCCTTTAACCTTGAATACCTCATATCAGAATAATGCATGTTTATAGCCTTGAATGTGCCCTGGAATCAAAGCTCATCATGTAACACAAATCTCATGGTAGTTACACCAATTACATTTGAATTGTTGCATACTTTTTCTTATGCCCTAACAGCGAACACCTCGACCTCGTATCTCACTTACACTATGACAAATTTGTGGGTTAGGAGACTCCTATAACAGCAATTCTTCTCTTTTACACAATAAGTATGAAAAAGTGGTTCGTAAATGAATTGCCCAAGCTTGAGTTCCAACAATAACCAATAAGTTGCCAGACTATCGCCTATATCGACCAGGCTCGCTATAAGTCACATCCTCGCTGAAGAATCTATATACTTTTATTAGAAACTAATTTGACATAATAATAATTATATAAAGAAGCCATTGGGCTAGATAATTGTTACGATTGTTACGTTTCGTGGGTGCTCTTATGGGTGTCATTTCGAATTGAGTACAGTCATGTTATGCCTAATTAAAGTCAAATTCACACGGTCCAATTTTGTTCTTTTACAACATTCACATCACATTGGTTCCATGGTTTAACGCGCAAAGGAAAGTAAAGATCTGTCGTAACAATATCAAACCATTTATGCAATTAAATCAAATACATTGCAAACATCTTATTAACCACTAAAAGCGACAACGACAAGCGACAATAGTCGACGGAAACGTCAACTTTAGTGAGAAGAGCAAGTGAGCTGCCACCTCAAATTTTCATCATACCAAATTAAATAATAGGCCTATTGTTACTTTTTGCTGTATGTAGTTGTTTATTACGTTAAGGAAACATTAGCAGTGTTAAATGTGTAGTTTGTTGCCATTACACAGTTTATTAGCTTTTATAGCTGCGTGCAGCGTTGAGCCAAGCGTATAAGCTTTTTATTGGCATTAATTACATATTTTACACTTTTAAAGCCGTCAGCCAATGTTTCCTTGACGTAATAAATGACTACATAGGCAATACATAATACATAGTACATAGGCGTCGGGGCCTACAGGGTTGGCTTGGTCGCTTTGATTTACTGTCCCCAACTGAAAATCAGTTATATAACTGAGTGGGTAGACTCTAAATACAATTTTTATTTTTTATTTTATTTAATGTAAGTAATAACTTTTTTATTTGGTATGATGAAAATTCAAGGTGGCAGTTCTCACTTGCTCTTCTCACTAAAGTTGTCGTGTCGGTCGACTATTGTCACTTGTCGCTGTCGATCGATTGTTGTCACTTTGTAAATAGACCCCCATAATTGTTTATGTGAACGCTTTTAACAGTCGCATTGAAGAATTGAATAAATTGTCTATGCAATTAAAGATTGGGTTGTAAATTAAATGTTGTCATGTTTAATTTAGCTTAACGTGGTTCAGTATTCATCCAGTATTGTTGTATTTCATTAATCTCCATACCTAATGCCGTTTCTTCGTGATCATAATAATTTTAAAAATGCTGTTCTTGATCAAACAACGTCAGCGTCAAGCTTTGTTGGTTCACTAAATGCATTTTAATGTTGGAGTCGGTGAACCTCCTTGATTCGTGAAGAAACATCGGTAATTGAGCTTTACAATGTAACCTACTAGAGTCATTATCTTGACAACAACAACGGTTAGATGACTTAAATAAAACTCTTTATGGGTTAATGACATAATAATTTACGTCGGACTATAAAAAATGATACAATACTGTTTTTACTACATTGTGTCAGAGAGAAAAGCGTGCCTCATAAACTAAGCAAGTACATTTCTTACGTCGCTGATGATAAACTGATAGTGAACTGATGATACGTGCACGAACGAAACTGTGGAAAACTAAGGAAGTACGTAAACGCCTAGAAAATGGCAATACTTAAAAACATCACCTGCAAAGTTGAGTGAAAGAAGCAAGACAAATTTTGCAAGAAAAGCTTTACAAAAAATTCATCCAAAGTCCATCGTTGAGAAAATGTTAAATACCTTTAGTGCATAGACCATACACCGGTACCGATGATTGAGCCACTAGGTTGACTGCAAATAGGACTGTTACAAAACGTTTTAGTCTTAGGTTCAATCTCTGTGAAATCAGTTTCAGGTTCGTAGCTCTTACGAATTTCTTGACGTTTCCCAGCCTTTTTTAGACGCATTGTCGAAATACTGATGTTATGCTTGGGGATGATAGATTGAGCTCTCGTTCTTAATACCTTCACCCCAATGTCACTGCCCGGTGCAGTGTCCCGAAAACTGTATAATAATATTATTTCGGGGCGCGAAAGTCTTCAATCCCTCATGATGGATGATCATACAAATCTACTATTAAAGCTGGATTCGAACCCAAACCCAGATCCTCTTTGAGCCACCGTGTGGTTCAAAGCTTGACTCTTCTATTCAAAGCAGTTGGTACGTTGAGTACGTTGAGAAACCAATACAACAATAGTGTACGGTTATCACACCTGTATGACTTTAAGCCCCCGGTTCTTTTCAGAAGAATTCTACATGCCCCTCCCATTCATTCATCTTCACACATAAACTTGACGTATGACGGCAAGCCTCACTAAGAATAGGAAGAAGATAACGGGTCATAGACTTAAAAGGTTTTAAGTTTAAAAAGAGCCGACAAGAACTAAACCCCGTTGGCTATGTTAGCTGATTCATCGTCGAGTTATTTGATATCCCGTTTCCCGGGTAATGTTTGAACACGTGTTGGTGGCCCCGGAGGCTGGCCAACAAATCATAGCACCGGTATCTACCTTGTCGGACGCTCCTTATTTCCTCGGCAAACTATGTCAAGTCTTCAACTAGACCCTACCTATACTCACCGCTATCTCGGTGCTTACATGTGAGACTGGCGGGTCGCCGGTTCGATTGCCGCTACAGCCAACTGAACTGAACTGAAGGGGTTTCCGAGTTTTCCTCGGTATTGTGGTGAATTCTGGGACACATTCCTACAGAGATCTATTGGAGTTTCCTCCCATACTTTCCATACATCCTTTGCCTGAGGTATATGGAACCGATAGAGGTGGTTAAGTCTAAAAACACGTGACTCTTAGTCGGTGATTTATCGATTTGATTTATATTACTGGCATGATGGCTTAGGGGTATTTTATGGGGTTTTATCAGTCAAAAACGCTGGAATCTATCCCTGCAAGTAGCCATAGGACCATTGTATCTTCCAACTATCCACGATATCCATAGCAGACATCCTACAATAAAATATATAAATTGCTTCATTGATTGCTCTCTGAGTAAGGCCTACCTACAATTACAATTAATTAAATGTGTTTTCAGACGAGTTAAGTCTTACTTAGAAACAGTATAAAGAAAGTAACGTTGACATTAATTGACTAAACATTTGATACAATTTCTTAATTTTTCTCACTGAATATTTAATAATTCAACTTTTCTGTTAAACTTCTTCAAGAGGTCCTGACACCAGGTCCTAACACCACCACCAGGTACTAACAAGTAAGACATGATACTCTCTGATTGGACGTGCAAATTTTTAGATTGTCATCTGAAAGATTTAAACATTTGGACAATATACTGTCACTTTTGTTGAATGCTTTTGTTTCTACAAACTATTTTTGCAAGTTGATCAAAAAGTTGTAAATCAAATTTAGATAAAATTGTAATCTCAGATTTTAGTAAAAATCGGATAAAAATAAAATAATCATTAAGTTTATAACAAGCCCCAGTGACTTCACTGCTAGTTTGAACCTAGTAGTTTACTGCAATAGTAATAACAAATTATATGCCCTCGGCCCTACTGATAACAAAACGTTTAAGTTTTTGTTCTCCGAGAAGCGTAGTTATTTAAGACCACTGCATTTATGACACTCGTTATTACTTTCAATTGCAGTAAACCACTAATTACACAATATTTTCATTGTCTGCACTCTTACTTAATTCAAGAGAGAAAATCAGTGTAACGCTATCAATACTCAATTGAGTAATTATAAATCCAAAAATTACTACCCGAACAAATTTTCAAATTTAAAACTTTTTTCAACTGACAATCATACCTAAACGCAAAATCCACACATCGCAATCGAACTTCACAAATTTAAAAAAATCACAGATAAATCACGCTTGTCGCACTGGTAAATGTGAAGTACAAGTACTCACCAGTTTGTTGTTCCTTCTTGATCGCTGATCACTAGACCACTGAACCCCTCTCGCCGCCGAGGCCCGTGTTTATAGGCGTCCTACATCCTCGGGCAAGTCGCCTTCCATAACCTACATTACCCTCTCTCTCTCCGAGCCATCCTCTCTCGCTCTCTCTCTCTCTCGCATTAGCATTCCTTCCCTGTACCATCCCTTCCTTCCTTCCTCCGACACGGGAGCGGCACTGCTCACGGCCATTCCACCACAATCACTGCACTACTATCGTAATCAATATCATCCACGATCGAATTGATTTATGTTTCTAGTTCACCTGGCTTTCGTTTTTAAACCACAGGTATTCAGTGTCCAACAGCGAAGCATTGTCTTCAACAGCCAACAATGACAAGCCGCATGTCATGTTCTTCACTTGCCAAATGCATAGCATGTTCTTCAACAGTCAACAATGGCATAGCATGTTCTTCTATACAGCCAACAACGGCATAACATACAACAATGGCATGCCGCATTCATGTTCATCATTTGCCAACTGCATTTTATCATGTTCTTCAGCAGCTAACAATGGCAGAACATATTCTTCAACACTAACAGCCAACAACGGCATAAGAGACAACAATGGCATGCATATAGCGTGTTCTTCAATAGACAGCATTGGCATAGTATGTTCTTTAACACCCAATAATGACATGACATGGTCATTGGCTTCACTAGCCAACGGCATGGTCAATAATAGCATGGCCTGGTCTTTAGCAGCCAACAATACTTAGCATAGCATGGTCTTTAGCAGCCAACAATGGCATGGCAAGGCCTTTACTTTACTGTTTAGTAGCTAACATGGGAATGAAATGGTATTTACTGACCAACGGCATGACATGGTTTTTAGTAGTCAACAATGGCATGACATACTTTGTCTTTAAAGATATTCAATAATGGCATGACATGCTCTACAGCATAGATACTACTATACCCTCCAGGGTGTCAATATTGTCATCACATGACCTTGAGCAGCCAACAAGTGCATGATTTTTATCAGCCAACAATGACATGACATGGTTTGAGCAGCCAACAAGGGCGTGATTTTTATCAGCCAAGAATGACTGCATGGTTTTTATCAGCCAAGATTGCCATGATAAACAAGGCCTCAGGACATGGTATGGTCTTCATCAGGAATCAACTACAGACAGATTATTATCCCAATCTTTAGTCGTAAACAGCAAAATGATGATGGTATTTGGCAGTAAAAAGCCTGGCATCAACTTGGAATGGTCTGAAATAGCCAACGTCCAGCCATCACTGGGGCAGAACAACAAGGCACATCACACAACCGTGTAGCGCGAATGTAGCGAGCTACATCTAAAATTACTAACGTAAAAGTAGTAAAGCTACTTTTTTGGGGCATGCAGCGTTAGCGATAGCATGCTACTATACTAGGAAAACGCGTAAGTCCCGCCGCGTTGTTGGATGAGCGTAATTTGTGCATTGAGCTGCCATGTGTTATGCGGATTTTCTGTTGTTCTGTGAAAAAATTATTACTAAGTTGAAGATTTAAAAAAATAAAAAAAAAATTAAATTAAATAAATTAAATAAAAAATTAACTTTATATGTTTTTTTTATTAATCGTAATTTTTAAAAAAGAAAAAAATCGTAAAATTGCGATTTTCATAAGAAATAATTATTCGATTGCGCTCAAATTTTACACAAATATATTAATTCAGAAAATAAAGGTTCTGTGCAAAAATCATTATATTCGGATAAAGCATGTAGGTGTTATAAGTCGAAGAAATTTTTTAAAATCGAAAAAAATCGTAAAATTGCAATTTTCATGAGAAATAATTTTCCGATTGCGCTCAAAAACGTGGCAGTTCTAAGTTCAGAGATTTCGAAGGTCTCCAGAAAATTTCATCGCAATTGGAGTATTGGTTTAGCCGGAATCGTGTTAACAAACAGACAAAAATACAAACAGAAAGAAAAAAAAAACATTCCGGATTTTTTTCTCCAGTGTAGTGAAATGGAATCTTCGCTTCGCTCATCCAAAAACTAGCGTCCTAAAAAATGAATTTATTTACCTTAAATACTTATAATTGTATATACTAGATTTACACATACCTCTAGGAACAATATTAGCGCTAACTACCTCTAGATTTCTACAATTCATCTTACCATCTAAAACCTGAATGACACAAAATCATATATGCGCCCACACATTCCATTGTCATGGTACGGGCATTCCCCACAATGTAATCAAGGAATTCTGTCTATCTGATGTATTTCTTTGTATCCAAGTTGTATAAAACAGCTAACCTGATAATCGTAATATCTGATTATGTCATGACGTACACAGAAATCTGGACTGGTATCATACATGATGGGATCGATTCTTTTAGTTTGACGTACTCCACAACTTGCAAGATCATTTATGGATACTCGTTCGTCTCTGATCCTCCGTTGTATAACGTAACCTAGCATAGTAATGGTGTATTGCAGCCTCTTACGAGCGCAATTGGACGTCGGTAAATGAAGTACTTGATCATGTACTCAGGACGTAACTCCATATCTATCAAATATATTTTAATCAGCTTGTCTCTACATGCTCTGTAGAAGTTGACGTCAGACTCAGGGATTGCCAAGGTGCGCGAGACGTAATTGAATTCATCTGCTGACGACAATCCTGACTAAAGTTCCCTTAAATATCCTGAAGATGATATCAAACTACGTCAACCTGGCTAATTACCTGCACCTGAAATGTCACACCGGAGGATTCCTACCAAAATATGTCGTTCAAAAGCAACTAAATAAGATAAATGTTGAAAACTGGCATTTTAAAGATGTTGCATTCGCTATTAAAAAATAAGTGTTATCACGATTTCTACTAATCTTTAAAAAATATTTTGGGAAACCTGCCTAGGGACAATCGAATGTTCTAGGATTGCAGGTAGAGGGTTTCGAACCCGAGATCTCCCGATGCAGAGTCTCGCGCTTTTCGCTTTGATTAAAGAAGCTAAACGCTTTAACTAAACCTTTCAGATTATACAAATCTACAATATCTACAATTTTGAGTAAATTTATTAAAAAGGGGGAAGGTTGTGATGAAGCAAGCGTACATTGTGAACATTATATTTTATATATAATCAACGTTTTTGTTTTTGTTCCAATGTTTTCATTTTCGAGTTCAATATTTCAGAAGATAAAAATAGTAATGCTATGTCTCTGACAATGATTTGGCGTTGAAATTTGATTGATGAAATTGGCTTAATTATTCAATCATTCGATTCATAATACATGTGCAAACTAAAACATTTGTTTCACACGTTAACTAGACTTTTTTTTTTTTTAAATTGACATTTTTTATCTTCCCTTGCTTGACAATAGTTACTGTTATCAATATGTTATAAAATTTGGTTGAAAAGTAGTTTAATGGAAATTCGATCCCAATATTTTAAAAGAAATCAACACTGAACGCATCGAGGGTAATTGTGACGAATAGCCGCCAAGAGGCGTCTTCATGCGCTAAATTGAATTGACAACAGATTCCTCCGAGGGTATTAGTAGTTGTGACCTAACTATGATGACAACATTCTCTCTAGCGAAAACTAAAACTGCCACAGGCAAAGAGGTTTCTAAACGTAAACACCTAGGAAGTAGTCGCCGTTACAATTATCAATGACAATCTTAATGTTATGCATCAATGATTTTGTACTATCAAATTTAAAAATAAAATAAAAAATAAAATCTAAGGTAATTGAAGTTGACTTGAAGCAGGTGTGCCATTGGACAAAGCACACACAGACAGGTCTGAAGTAGACTTGCACACATTCTACATTCTACCAGACAAGGAGATAATTTACTGTAAACCGTAAACCCTTGATTTCGTGCATTTCAAGCAATAGCGTTCAGAGAAAGAAGTTAGGTTTTATACGTTATTTTATTTTACCAGTGGGTTTCAAAGTTGCTCGAGGATCAATTTATTTTAAATTCAGTAATCTTCTTTTTCATTTACAAGATACAAATAGTGTTGATAATGATTATCAACGTTTTTGTTTTCTCTACTAGTTCACAATACTAGAAATATATATTTTTTTTGCTAATTTATAAATTAGTAGACTGTTTGTTTTCGGGTAGCCTACTTTTAAGAGGGGAAGCGTGGCATTGAAAAACAAATTAGTTTAATTATTTACTTTCCCTGCTAATTTTTTAACAACCCTAACGTGAAATCCAAGACCAACATACACACGATAAGTTCATTAAAGATGTGTATTTAAATTCAGTTTAACAATGGTTCTTACTGCGTTCATGTATTTGACTATAATGTGTTTAAACCCGACCCATTGTTCTATGATATTACGTGTATCATCATCATTCATCTTCGTGGATGTGTAAGTATTACAGGTGGGATAAACGAGTTTTTCTCAAATCAAACAATGTTTTGTTTTACACCTTCACTTGCACTCTCGCGTGGAAAGCGATGTGAACTCAACAATAATCTCAAATCGAGGACGATTCTCTAGTTGTTATAATAATGATATTCCGTCTGCAGTGAAGTGTTATGACTCGACGTTCCTTTGTTCATGATTACATGTCACGGATACCAGCTTCAAGTGCATCATATCATAGGTGTTGCTGAGAACACACATGTTCTAGTGACGAAACTAGTTTTAACATAACACCAGGAAAACGTTCGGGTCACCGCTCTTCTTGTGCACCGATGTCCCTTCCTAGTCCCAACACCGTTTTCTTAGAACGCGGCCCCCATTGAAAAAAAACAATGTTCTGTATTTCAGCACTTTATAATATGGAGGAAACCGGAGATTCGTGATATATTTAAATATGTTCTGTTTTGATTTACAATGAGCCCAAGTATGCCCTTTCCATGTACAGTGTTTCACAACTTAAAGTCTTCCACTTGTTTCTCTGAAATGTTATGACACTTTAAAGTAAACAAAATAATATCATGCAATCTAGCGTCACACTGTAAATAAATTAAGACTACATTAATTATACGTTCGTCAGAAGCAAAGCTGCAATGGAACTGCCAAGTCCCAGAATCCAAATTGATACCGAAAAAATAATATATTCTCCATTTAGGCCTGAGACCAGGGTATTGTATACCAGACCAGAGCCCTGACCCAGACTAGAGCCTCATAGCCTACACTTATATTTTAGGTAGTCCAGAAAAAGAAACGTTTTAGATTTCAGAATATATCCCGTGTTGACGCTAACTAATGAATTTCGTCTTCAAATTTATTTATGACTTGATTAAAAGATTGAAACAAATTTTCGCCCTTTTTTAGGAAAAAGGATGCAAAATAGTATACCTTATCCACTTAAAACTAGGGCAATGCTGTACTTTTTTTACCCACGGGTGGGATACGAGGGGGCAACATTAATAATGTAATTAATAACCATTTTATAAAACTGCAAAAAAAATTAAACTAGAATTGATATTGGTAGTCGCAATCCCATTATAATGTGATATTAAATAATACTGAGTAACCAACCGTCGATAAAAGACCTCCAATTATAACGTGGATAGTTGTTGAAGAATGTGACACGCTTCAAGATAGTGAAGTATACATCAGTTCGTAAGCTGGAAAATGTTGGGATCGGAAGGATAATATTGTTAAAGTATTCTCATGTGTGAAGTATGTCGTACAAGGTAAGGTGTTGATTTTAAAACTTTGTCACGAACAAGTAGCTGCAATATTTAGATACAAAATTGTATAAAAAAAAATATCAAACTTAAAATAAAATGCATTTTAAAACTACTAATACGTTATAGTGAACGTGTAATAATCCGATAATTTAAACAGCATAAAAAATATTTATTTACGAATGTGTCACATTTTAACCTATGCGACAAAACTGTACCTATCACACATTCACACATTCACACACACACACACACACACACACACACACACACACACACACACACACACACACACACACACATATTCACATATATTCACATTCATATTCATAAGGGCGGGGCTATAATTACCCAAAGAAGGGAAATTACTTAACCCGGCACCTCCACCAAAGATATTTCATCGCCGTAACATAGCATGAAGGAATTGGTCCTATGATTTTTTTTGAATATATAACAATGAGACGAGTTGAGAGTTCTTGTATGGCGAGTATTAAACGCTTTGGCATCCGCCACAACGCTGATTGCAAAACACTACATCTACAGCTCAAGCACAAACCTCTTTTTACTCTCCATCCGTTGACACGAGCGTCAAAACGTGATGCTGTAAAACGTATAAAACAACTCTTAACATCTTAATAAATTCATATTAAACTGTAAACCCCACTCACGTCATCTACGAAATGAACATGTATCCAACAAGTTATCATTAATTGAAGTCCCATTTAGTTTCTTCTCCACGTGTTTACTGCCATCCTCCGAGAAGTCATCCTTTCACTTGTTGTCCTCGTACACCTTTCTATTATTTGCAATGAGCAAGTAACTCGACTCATCGCTCCCCCCCTCAGCCTTCCACATCATCCAGCTTGAAATTGAAAATTTCGTACTAATCGCCAATTACGGTAAGATTTATTATAAGCCCCTTACCTTGGTTGGAGGTTTGCCATTAAAGGTGTGTGCTCTATATGTGAGCATTGTTATTGCGCATCCGTGAGGTGAAACCTTGAAGTGAGGATCCCGACAGCCACCTTGGGGCGAGCTACCGAGGGGCGGGCCACATGTCAAAACAAACATTCAACGATTCATCCTAATTACAGAGTTTCACAACTCTGCTTAGGCAATGATGTCATATAATCGTGCATGTACCGAGCACCCTAAGTCATACTCTGTACTCAAACTAATTGTTTGAATGTCTGAATAAATGGTACATGTTGTATTCATAAACTTTACGATGTGTAGCATTACCGTCACATACATTTCCATACGGCGTGGGTGTTCTCGAACTAAACTGGAGCAATCGAAAGTGTTTGGCCTTGGCTGTGTCTTCTATCATTATGATAATATCTTGTATTAATTTGTTGCAATCAGTTGCGAATATTTCGGTGATCTCATGAATTGTGAATGAGAATGTATATTTGCAAATGATGTTCCCATATTTAGACTTGCACTGATGTAGACTAAAGAATGATTGACAGATGGTGATTTTATAATAGATTGGTTGTTGGAGTTATTCTTTAGAGTGTTAGATGAATTGATTTAATTTCTGTCGCGTACGTCTCATATTAATGCATTAAGGCTATTCGAGATGATGAGTGGTGATAGATGACGAGGAAGGACGATAACAAAAAAAAATTGCGTTATGCGGAATTCGAACCCACGTTCTCGTAGAGCCATACGCTTTGGACCAGCTCCTTAATCGTATGTGCCGCCGCGGACGGCTAGAATGGTCGATGCTGAGTATGCTGGATGCTGAGTGTGCTGGATCAGCAACATAATCCTTCTTTCCTGTACCATTGTAATCTATACTTATTACTTGTTTTATTGTCAACGACAAATAATACACAAATAAATAATACGAGTAGATGCCTTCTTCGTGATTATTATTTGGTTGAAGTGTCCATATTTGGAAACAAATGTCCAAGAGGCAAGGGCTATTATTTGTTCATAAGAATCAATCCCACCCAGTATTTGCTTTTGACCAGGACACATCCAGCCAGGGTTGTCGCGGTAGCCGCATTTGTCCGATGACTTCCCTATAATTAGTGCCCCGTAGGCTAGCGTTGAGCCATACGAGTCTTTCGTTGATTAATCCATAATTTGATACATTAAAAGTAATTTAATAAACACATTTTTAGTTTATGGCTAAAAATACCGGGTGTCCCTTATTAGATTCACAGTGTACAATTAGGTTTGGGGGATTTTGTGAAAGAATTTCGTAGGTCATAAACTTAACTTAATAATAATAAAATAATTACTGAGGAAGCCTTTGGGAAACCATCAGTTATTATACTGATATTGGCATAATTCTAGCGAAGAAACGTTTATTTTCATTGGCTTCCTTGGCCAGTGTAAGGCGAAGCACCCAGCTTACCTCACACTATGAACCTAATTCATCATATTCTGAAGAGGAACCTCGGATGGTTTCCACCAAAAATTGGAAAATTGGAAGCTTTTGCTTATTATTCACCGATATATTATCAATTAATCACGGTTTTAATAAAAATCAATTAACTAATTGATGATTAAAACTGTTTGTAAATCGTTGTTTGCATACTTGGGTTTTTACCAATACAAATTTTATTTGCAATTACAAGCTACTTCTACAAATATGTGTAATTAATTCACGGAATGCTTCATTAGCTAAATCACAGTGTAATTGCAATTACTTTCCCCTCTCTGCTCAAGTAATTAGTAAGGTAGCGGAACATTAAGGCAATAATAACATGTTTGGTACAGCAGCATCGGTAGCCCTCGGGTGCTCCATAATTCATCATAGTAAATTAATTACCTCGAATGAAATTCGTACATAAACCGTAACTAATTAGATATTGTTACATCATCACAACGCTGTGCTTATTATAAACTACAGCTTATTCGGTTCATAAAACTATTATTCAGTTTAATTACTCAAATATTTGCTTTCTCAAGGTAACTGTAATAAAACAAAACTTGAAAAATGTATAATTAATATTTGACTGTGAGCGTGAAGTATTAAAGTTTTATTATGTAATTACTCTTGGGTAAACAACGTAAATGCTTTGTCAGATGGCAATTATAAACTAATGTTATGCATTTGCACTCCCGAAATTTCTTTTACAAAAGCCTTGCAATCTTGCGAATCTGAGTCCTGAATTCAATTTATTTAGCGGCTATATCCTATTCGGTTCAAATAAAATAAATGAGATAAATGCAGACAAAATTAAAATTTGAAATATAGTAATATTGTCATTGTCACTGTATGCGAACAAAAATCTGTAGCTACTTTTTCCTTCCAAGTTGGTAACAGTAATTTGTACACAATGCATATGAATATGAATTTCGGTTTCGAACCCAGGACGTTCACTCTGGTTTATATTTGAAAGAGAGGCATCCCAGATGGCACGGACTTTTTACATGTTTTGAACTATTATGTAGATGCCATTAATTAAGGAAAAATAATGTTAATCCTCGCTTTTGATACAAATTGTGTACAATGGAAAAGCGTCCTATTGTAAGTTCTGTTCACCAATAAAAGTCTGAAGATATAAGAACTACAATATAAATGTGAAAGGAAGAAACAGAATCATAAACATTACTTTCGTAAGTCAAACCCAAAGTTTTGAAAAATAATTTTGATCGAAATATACATCTAATAACTATTTTCAAATGTGAGCGTATGATTAGAGAAAACAATCTAGATCATCCAATCGAACGAGTATTTCATACACCTGTGCAGTCATGCATGATCTTATCGATTATTAAATATAAAATTCGCCCATCGTGCGTAATGAGGCTGGCTAACCTCGATCCAGTCACGACAAGCAACAAGAGGTAGCAACCAGAGACAGCCTTTCGAAGAAAAGATGATTTGAAAGTAGAAGAAACATGGCTGAAAAGTTGGCTAAATGAAGAGGGCTTGTAAATAAATTACAGCATTTTCTTTTTTTTGGGGGAGGGGGGGGGGGGCTGGGCATAACCTCACTGTCGACTAGTGTAGCCAGCACCCCAAGTGAAAAATACAATTTTTAGCATCGATTTTTTTTTAAATGTTTCATAACACCTTTTGATTTCTAAACATATGTTGGTGCAATAATTTCACTGTCGGGCGGTAAAAATACGAGTTTTGTACTGGCGAACGAAAAAAATTCGGGCACCAACTGTTATTTCAGAAATCCATTATTCCTTATACAGAGGTGGAGCTAAAGGTGTTTGAAAACGACAAAAAAATCAATGCTCAACATTTAATTTTTTTGTACGTACAACAATTGAAAATATATAATGACTTAAAGTGAGGTTATGTCCCGGCCAAAAATTAAAAACATGTTTTTCTGTATAAAGGCCCTCTTTCATAAGCCAACTTTCTTATTGACAACAGGCAACGGACGCCTGGAGAGCGCACGGTGGGTGAGCGCATGGTATACTGGAAGAGCAACTGAAGGTATTATTGAAGTGTCATCACGGTTCGTTCAATATGACTAGACATGAGAGGAGACTCGAGGTTATCATGCGAGACTGTTTCCTTTCACGATATCATCTTTGTATTTTCTCGCTCATCTTCAGTCACACATGTCTACGAAGTGAAGAAAATATATCGAATTTCAACTTTACAATCATGTTAGAAAATCAACTTTTTTGCTTGTCGAAGTATTTAGGCGCACTTATTGTTTTCTTCTCCCATTTATGGTTATGCTTGTTGCATCATTTAATATTATTACCATGTTGCTAGATGAACACAAAATTCCACGACTGGTGCGGGATTCGTACCCACGTCCCTTACTTCTCATGTGCTAGACCTGCGTCCTTAAAAACTGTCATGCTAAGGATAGTGGGATATTTGGACGTGATTTACGACCACTGTTTGTCCAGATCCATATAATAATTTAACCATTATAATTCATAATTAACAAACAAAACTAACATCTAAGGCATCACTTTGGATGTTCAGTGACGGAAATTGAACCTTTGGCTTCCCAAGTGTTTAAGTGTCTCGTGCTAGCGCTGTGCCCGTGTACTCGCATGTGGTATGTACTTAGAAGTGTTGTAATTACTTGAGTATGATGAAGCACGTTGCTCTACATCATTACAGTAAAGTGGCGTTGGTAACGACGATACCATCGCAAGTTATTGTTAATAAACGAGGTGTCAAATATTTCTAGGCTTCACGCTGCTTATTGTAAAGGTTGCACCGTGAAGTTAGGTGCTACCTGCAGAGCATAAGACACTCCATATATTCGCCAGTCAATATATGAGGCACGCAGAACTCCTTGGGTCCAAGTCCATTAAAAAAAAAAAAAAAAATTTTTTTTAAAATCATTTTTCAAATCCATAGTTGCAATTTGAATGAACACATAAAATAAATAAAATGGATGCACATCTGCTTTTTTTAAATGGACTTGGACCCATAGAGTTCTGAATGTCTCATATGTGGTCACTTCTAGATGTCGGTGAACGAGCCGATGTCAACACCATGTCGATGATTTAAAGTTAAACCGTATCCCACGGAGAACAAACCAAACTTCGCAACAGTAACAGACGTCATGACTGGATGTATTTCTTCAACAATGTGAGAACCCCAACATCGCGCTTGCATAACACTCAACCATGCGGAGAACAATACCTACACAGAAAATAACAATAATTGCAACATTGCATTTTTGACTGGTGCGGACAGAGTTGGTTTGATATTTCGTGACCGACTAATCTCAAGGCAATGCTGTTTTAAAACGTGGTCTACGATACTTTGTTGCTTTTAATATTTCTCGCCTCGTTCATTTCAATACAACAGAAAACACAAAAACAATTTGAAGTGATGATGCAACTAACGTAGGCCTACATTTATTTAAATATTGATGTGAGAGAAAAGTCAATTTCATTGTTTATGTTGTCATCCGCATAAAAAATAATGAAATCGCAAATTTCAGAATGACAGTTTGATTGGCTACACACACGCTCATACGTTAGCTGTACGACATGCCTTTTGTTCGAATCATGAGCGGCATGTTTGACAATAATGGCGTGTCCATTGTAATAGGTTTTACTATTTTGATAGCTGCGTGTCTATTACAACATGTGCGTTTCCTCATCGTCATCATCTCTTGCAACTTCGCTTCCGACCATGTTTAGTTTGGAAACACGAATATCTTGTAAACAAATAAATAATGTTGTGACATGGCTGTCCCAGAAAGGAAGCATCTAATGATAGGCTCACGCACCTGACAGTGAAGTGACGTCACACATTTCAGTGGGCGAATATTAATAACTAGTTCTCTCCTTTATACACAATGTTATTTCGTTGACAAACTTTGGCTTGACCACCAGGTTAGTTGAGTGACATCACCGTGTTGCTACAAGTCTACTAATTGTATCTGTTGTGTCTGTGTACACACTATTATATTACATGAAAAACAAGGAAAAAGTATTAACTTATAAGATGTAATGTAAAATGGCTGCACAGCTGTACTTAAATCTTAAATAAATAAATATATGTATTTATGTCTATAATTGCTTAACGTCTATCTTATTCGGTTACAAAAACTAAGCAGCGCTGTGCAACTTTAATTGTTTTCTCTTCGACGTATGAGTATTGGAAACATGATTTATTTATATAAACCTCCTTTATAAATACGTTATTATAATAAATAAATAAATAAATAATATTATTTATGAATAATCTAACGCTGTTCTTAAGATACAATGTCGTTATTGCTCATGTCCCGTTGGTGGAGGTGCCGAGTATGTGTATGTTTGCGTACATTTTTTTTGTGGGGGGGGGGGGAGAAGGAGTCTTGTCCTCCTAGGATCGCCAAAACATTCCTTGTTGAAGAGTTTATTGTCAACAAAAAGAAACATGTCAATCACAGGTCATGTTCGCGGTTTTTATTGTGAGACGTGACACACGCACAGACGGACGGACAGGGAAGCTTTGATTCCCAATTAATATTTTTCATTATTTCTTCTTAAATAACTATTGAAACGGGCGATGTGAAAATATAATAATAGAACTCTTATTGAATACATTGTTGTTAAGCATAGTAAGGACATATTGATTCATAGCAATTGTCGTAATAATAGTTTGCCTTGACTAGGATTTTAGCCCTAAATATTATTAATAATATGCTTATTCGCAGCTAAAAGATTTAAAATCAAATCAAATGCTCTCGCGAATATCGAATAAACATTCAGGCAACACAACATTAAAGTATTATTATCGGCGTGGATGTATTTTTGTATTATTGGATGAGCGTAGCGAGCGAAGCGAAGATTCCATTTCACTACACTGGAGAAAAAAATCCGGAATGTTTTTTTTTTTTTCTTTCTTTCTTTTTTCTTTATGTATTTTTGTCTGTCTGTTAACACGATTCCGGCTAAACCGATACTCCATTGCGATGAAATTTTATGGAGGCCTTCGAAATCTCTGAACTAAGAACTGACACGCTTTGAGCGCAATCGAAAAATCATTTCTCATGAAAATCGCAATTTTACGATTTTTTCGATTTTTAAAAAATTTCTTCGACTTATAACTCTACATGCTTTATCCGATTGTAATGATTTTTTCACAGAACCTTAATTTTATGAATTGATATATTCGTGTAAATTTGTGCGTAATAGAATAAATATTTCTTAGGAAAATTTCAATATTACGATTTTTTCCTTATTTTAAAATTACGATTAATAATAAAATAATAAAAAAATTATTTAATTTAATTTAATTTTAAAAAAATTCAACAAAGTTCTGATTTTTTCACAGAACAACAGAAAATCCGCAAAACACATGGCAGCTCAATCACAATTACGCTCATCCACAACGCGGCGGGACTTAAGCGTTTTCCTAGTTAGTTATTATATAGTTCAGTCAACGATTAGTCATGTGTGGTTCAGTCATATCATAAACAAAACAGCTACAATAAGCGTTAGATTAATGCAACAAAATGACCAACAAAAAAATGTTTCATTTTATAAAACATAAACACAGCTATAGCTGTGGAATATCAAAGAAGAAAATGTTCACGTTTGTGCGATGACATGCATCAAAGAAATCAAACGATTGAAAGTTGGGCCAACATTAAATTGCAAGTCACATAATTATGGATGTGACGTTAATGAAGGCAACGTTTTTTTAAAAACATCATTATTTGCCATTCAAATCAAATAGGCTCTCATCTCACATTTTCCGTTCCGATGCAGGTGTAGCCGAATAACTACTTTGAACCTGTGGATGACGTTGCAACAGTCAGACTTTATCAAATACATCTGACCTAGAAGAATTATTTTAGTAATCACTTTCTTCGATTCTTATTCCATGTCCAATTAAATCATTGTCGATCTGTCCTTATAGATATAATGCAAAACAATGCTAATTACAACCAAAGTGAAACCCGGTCGTAGGGTAGTGTGACATCGCACCCACCATTCAGGTGTTAATTTCTCTAATTTAATAATAATAATAAACCAGCCCTGCCTAGTTCTGTTGCGGCTTGCAACTCCTTATAAGAAAATGTCAATGCCCTGGCCCATCCGTTCTGAATCTACACTACAGACACTTTACAGCGAAAGTCGGTGGAATTTACCGTCTTGTTTGTCCTACTCATCTGTTTTTTCACAAGTTTCAAAGTTTGTATACTTGGCATGATTGGTTTCTCTTGAGTGGCACAGGGGTCACTCTCTTCGGTCGTCAAAGTTATTGGCGATAATCGATCAAGGTCACGTGTATGTGTGTGACAGCTTCCGAGTGCTTCGCGCAGGATGTGGCTACTGGTTCGTGATATTACTCTGATCTTATGCAATTAAATATGTTACTTCTCGCCACCGGCTCCTTCCTTCGTAGTTCCCTAGATCACAAGATATGAAGGTAAATTACTCCAATCACTCATTCCTCGTCAATTTTGACTAAACTTAAATCGTTTTAAGTATTATATCGGGAAAGAAGGGGGGGGGGGGGGGGTTCACAAAGGGTTATTTTATATTTGCATTTTTTTTTATAGAAAATTGGCACCGTGAAACTGCGAGAAAGCTCTTTAAAAATATGATTTATACAATTCCTGTCACTAACTATCCCACAACGAACGGTTGTAGCTCCTAGCTATACACTGTCACTGGCGTACTCGTGCGCATTATTAACTTTAGCGAATCATATTTTTCTCCAAAATAATCATTCCACACTCAGTGCTCATACCTAAAAACATACTATACCAGCTTCAACCATTGAGTCCAGCGTTTAGAATTTCCTCCAGAATTCCATTGACTACCTACTTTAGCAAGACATTTCGATCACAAGTTACAACAAGTAGGTGGCTGGATTGCTTAAAATTAAAATGAGCCAACTTGGCATAATGAGGATGCTGTATAAAATTTAAAGGTATGGGGAAACATCCTCATTGAATAATTACTAAACAAATATATGCAAAACAACTGTTTTTCGTTTGTTTTCTCATGATGCATGCATCAGTTTTCCAACACATCACAATGTTTTCGTCATGGTGTAGCCCAGTGGATTGCGAGTCGTCCTTGCGACGTATCATGAGTTGAGTTGCATGTCCCGCATCATGAAGATGGGACAGTGAAAGTGGCGAAGCGTCGCGTTGTCTTGCCGAGGTGAACAGCCCTGTTCATCAATATAACTACGAATTGCATCACCATGCACTCGTGTTTTCAGTTGGAATTACTTTTATTGCACTACATAATTATAACCTTGCACAACTGCATTCAGTTATTTAAATTTAAGCATGCATACATTTCAACGGCAAGACAGCGACAAGTGAGGGAAAACGAATGTGAAGGTTTTACTGTTGTGCAACTTTATATTTATAAGCTTAGATTGTAATATATACAATACATAGAATTAAATAATGCATCATAAATGACATTTATTATCATCATTATCATCATCTTCTCAGCTAAAATGATGGGGGGGGGGGAGCAATAATATACTGTTACTGAACAAAATAATATGTAATGTGTATTTATAATTGTGATTTGTGAATACAACAAGAAAGTAAAAACTTCATGCCGGTACGCCTAATCAAAACATATTGAGACTTATTATAATTATGCTTTCCGGTAATAGTGTAAATTTGGTCTTTAAATCATCATCCGATATTTGCGAGGTTTGTGTGAAATATTCGTTAGTATAATGTTCATCTATAAAGTTTCGTTTTTCATATTGGCCTTTAGTTTTCAATTTGTCCTTTCTTGTTTGCTATTAAACACAAAAATGAAGTTAATTCCCATTCAATGGATCGCCTAAACATTATAATTATAGACTCTTACCTTATACTGCTAAAAACATTATTAAACTATTAACCGGAAGCTTGTTTAATTTATGCAAGGGTCATTTTACAAAAATATTTCACACACAATGCGTATATACAATGCTGATAGAGAGATCGCTCATACCACAACCACAGATAACTTATTACACATGTGCTTACTCACATAAAAACAATTTTAACAAATCCAAGGTAAACAGAGTATATAATGACAAATTATTTCAAGTAAATTACGGATTCATTTACTAATGACATATATATAATTTTTCTTTTCCACGAAGATTTCGGACGAAGAACAACCATCTGTTTTTATGCGTTCATTACCTGTTTCCTGAGTTTCATCAATAAAAAGTGATAATTGTCCTAGAGTGAAACCACAGCAAGACGTTCCACAGTATTTATTGTTCGCAAACCAGAGAAGCTAGCTTGCGCCTAGCGATGCGATATGTCTACTTTGTCCTCTTTTGTAAATTAGTTTTTATAACAGGATTAGCCTATAGACATAAAATAAATAAAATAACAAATAAATTAAGTGTTGCACAGATTGAGATAATGCTGTATGACTGTCAAACATAATTTATAGTAACTATTCTAGCTATTTTTTTAAGCAATAGCTCTCTTACAAATATTATATTAACAGAAACAAAAGTAGAAAAGCTTAGAAAACTGAAATGAAAGAATGAAATGTATTCAATGCGTTTGACAAAATCCCAGGATAAAGGCTTGGTAACTGAACTGTGTTGGAATGCAATAGTACTTATTTAAGGTAAGGTTAATTATTGTTTTTGTCTTCCTTTTTCATACCTGGAAAGTTATTGTGCAATGGGTGTCGATAGTTTTGTTTTTAAAGAAATAAAAATATTACAAGGCCAAAACGTGACACAAATTGCTCAATAAATGTGCGTTTTTGAAGAAACATACGCATGAATGTATTGTTTCAAAGGCGTTGGGTAACCAGGAATGATGTCGTCATAAGTCGTGATGCTAATTTTAAAAGCGTTTAGAGGTTAACAATATTCATCTCTTTTAATCGACACAGGTGTACGATGTGTACTTCCGCTTATAATATTTCATAAGTTCTATCGTTGAGTGACTAAACGGTTCTATACTACTGAATTCTTCATTTGCAATTGACACATCATTACATTGACAGAAGTGAATAAGCGTTTCTATTTCAACGATGATAAAACTATTCAACAAAGCTAAGTTTTGTATTTGTTTGGGTGTAGTTGTGCATTGACGTAAATAACTGCGGCTGCAATATTTGTGTTTGTGTCGTTTGTGTTTGTGACGTTTGTTTGATGTGGAATGTGGTGCACTGTGGTGTAGTAGGTGCTAGAAGAAGTCACGGCTTCGGTCGCCGGTCGAGGTCATCTGAACTATATCCTATAAAATGCTTAAATGTGGTTTTGGGTATAGATTTAATCATAGGGAAGAACAATTTTCAACATTATTTTTATGTCCACCACCCATTAACTGCGACAATGGTAATTCGATTATAGGTATACATGTAAATTCCTTGACTGGGCCCGAGTTAGAATTTGCCCAGGGTTTTCCTCTGCCGATTGTACAAGGCAAGAAAAGAGGCAAAGTCCATCTCGCAATCATACTCCTCCCACAACTAGATACGATCTCTGGCCATCGATGCGAGAAGTGCCCCTCCTTTCCACCCCCTTGCCTGTGGCTAGATCTGTCCAGCACGGGTCTGTTCTTCCCACATCCCCTTAGGCGAGTAAATCATAATGACCCAACAGTTGACGCGCCCTTACACCAATTAAATATATTATAAAAATAATCTATTAGCTTGTTTCAATAATGTTTATTATATTTCTTATTGAACATTGTGATTTATGAGGGATGCGTTTCAGATTAATTTTATGTATTTAGAATAACTTGAATGTTTAACGAACAAATTTTTTAAGTCCCAACCTCTACTTAATTATGATAAAATTTGTTATTCTAGCTATATAAAAAAAAAAAACTGTTGAAGATGCGTATGTACTTGATAGAATGAGATGACCCAAAAACCAAGGCCACTATAGCTCTCAAGGCTCAAGATCATCTGAAAGTTTATACGTGCATTAATGTGAATTAATAAGGCGTCTTCTTAGGCGTTCAGCGAAGGACGCACATTCATGCTTTTAACATTACGAGCTCAGATTGAATGGTATTCTAAATATTAATATAGGAGTATTAAAACATAAAAGTAGGTCACACAATCTATACTAAACAACACTTTCCTTAAACATTAGCAATCCAAAACGCCAATAAATTTTATTACATATTATGGGCTTTAAATTATGTACATTCTAAAAATTGTGTTCAGGTTGTTGTGGGTTCGAGCTTCGTCATCAGTTAGCCCTTAACTATGTTGACCAAGGCAAACATGGTAGTGTTAATTATGCGCCAAGAGAACGGAGAAGATACGAGTGGTCTGAAGAGCATGTTTAGCTGTCTGAGATGGATGGCATGACCTATATTGTATGAAGATAGCAGTACAAAAAAACTTGGGAGTCTGCCCAGAAGAGGAGATATACTTTTATACCATTGCGTAACCCTCCTGTCGGCCACTTCTACTACAAGGCTAATGCCTAATGGTTATTAAACATTAAGCCCATATTGCTAGTAAGAGTAGAAAAGTGTAAAGCAGTAAAGTGTTATCTTTTCATGTGCGTGTTATGAGCTAATATAGATGGAGATCTTGGGACTGAGTAGGCTTCGACGAACGTCATTATATAGCTCCTCATCTTCTGCACACACGACATTGAGAAGAATATGACAGAGATACATGGTGATAGATATTTATTTTATGTGATTGAAATTATAAGTGACGGGGAGGTTGGAAATAGTTCGAATATGAAAACCAAGCGTATGTATCTTTGAAATATACGTCCTGTACAAACGATTAAACGCAATTGGTAATACCAACAATGCCAATAATATTTTATCCAACCTGCACACGAACTCATAACTTTTCACACTTTCATATCAGTGAACAAACTTTAAAACTAGGAAAACGCTTAAGTCCCGCCGCGTTGTTGGATGAGCGTAATTGGTGTATTGAGCTGCCATGTGTCATGCGGATTTTCTGTTGTTCTGTGAAAAAATCATTACTGTTGAAGATTTAAAACCTTAATTTTTATTTTTTTTAAATAAAAAATAAACTTTAATTTTTAATTTTTTTAGTTAATTGAAATTTAAAAAAAGAAAAAAATCGTAAAATTGCAATTTTCATAAGAAATAATTATTCGATTGCGCTCAAATTTCACACGAATATATTAATTCATAAAATTAAGGTTCTGTGAAAAAATCATTACAATCGGATAAAGCATGTAGGTGTTATTTGTCAAAGAATTGTTTTTAAAAAGAAAAACCCCGTAAAATTTCGATTTTCACGAGAAATAATTTTTCGATTGCGCTCAAATTTCACACGAATATCTTAATTCATAAAATTATGGTTCTGTGAAAAAATCATAACAATCGGATAAAGCATGTAGGTGTTATAAGTAGAAGAAATTTTTCAAAAATCGAAAAAAATCGTAAAATTGCGATTTTAATGAGAAATAATTTTTCGATTGCGCTCAAAAACGTGGCAGTTCTAAGTTCAGAGATTTCGAAGGCCTCCATAAAATTTCATCGCAATTGGAGTATCGGTTTAGCCGGAATCGTGCGGACAAACACACAAAAATACAAAAAAAAAAAACATTCCGGATTTTTTTCTCCAGTGTAGTGAAATGGAATCTTCGCTTCGATCGCTACGCTCGCTACGCTCATCCAACCAGCACACGAACTCATAACTTTTCACACTTTCATATCAATGTACAAACTTTAAAACTATTAAAATAATGTGTATGTGGATAGAAATAATAGCCACTCGTAGTGTTTAATAGCATTGTGTACGGCCGTAAGAAGTTGAAACCACAATAGAATAATTAAACTACGAATGTAGGCAAAAACGTGTGTTCGTATCTTCCCAACTACGTTTTGTTGCGAGACGATGAGTGCCGATAGATGAGGGTGAAGAACAATTACAAAAAACATGTTTTATGCGGGATTCGAACCCTCGTCCCTTGGTGAAATACGCTATCGTATGAACCACTGGGGGCGGCACCAATAATGTAGCTCATTGACTGTTATTATAATTTTGATATCTTGTCATATAATAGCACAATATAATAACAGATTTTCTCGAATAGTACCTATAAACCCGGTTTCTTCAGCATCATGAGAGCCGGAAGATCTGGCTTCGAGTCCCGGTCGGTACTGTAGTAGCTCTAACATTACACCATGTCCACAAATAGCGTGAACTCAAGAAAAGAACCGACCGAGCTATACCTCACGCGTAACGCGCCAGACTCTGATTCGGAAGGTCTTCGGGGCGATGCCCGCCACACGCAATCCTGAGCGAACATTTCACAGTTTTCTTCAGTTAATAAAGCGAGTATACTATAGGGATCGAGTCCCATCCACTAACATCATTTGGATCCCTCACCATAACAAAAAAACAAAGTCCATACACACATTTATTGGATAAGCGTAGCGAGCGAAGCAAAGATTCCATTCGACTACACTGAAGAAGAAAAAACGGATTGTTTTTTTATTTTTTTTTCTTTCTGTATTTTTGTGTGTTTGTCCACACGATTCCGGCTAAACCGATACTCCAATTGCGATGAAATTTTGTGGAGGCCTTTGAAATCTCTGAACTTAGAATTGCCACGTTTTTGAGCGCAATCGAAAAATTATTTCTCATGGAAATCGCAATTTTACGATTTGTTTTTCGAATTTTAACAAATTTCTTCTACTTATAACACCTACATGCTTTATCCGATTGTGATGATTTTTTCACAGTACCTTTATTTTATGAATTAATATATTCGTTTGAAATTTGAGCGTAATCAAAAAATTATTTCTCGTGAAAATCGCAATTTTACGATTTTTTAATTTTTTTAATTTCTTCGACTAATAACACCTACATGCTTTATCCGATTGTAATGACTTTTTACAGGTCCTTAATTTTATGAGTTAATATATTTGTGTGAAATTTGAGGGCAATCAAAAAATTATTTCTCATGATAATCGCAATTTTACGATTTTTTTCGAATTTTTAAATTTCTTCGACTATAACACCTACAGCTTTATAGCTTATTCGATTGGCAATGGTTTTTTTACAGAACCTCATTATATGTTATGAACGTATATATTCGTGTGAAAATTTTAGCGTAAATCGAAAAAATTTCTCGTGAAAATCGCAATTGACGCTTGTTTTCGTGATTTAAACAAATTAGACTTCATCCAACAACGCGCCTGAAAAAGCGTTTGCGAAGCTTCCTAGTACTTTAATATTTGATACATTTCAGCAGTTAAAAAATCCATCCCGATCGGGACTCGAACCCGAGTCTCCCACATTCCAGGTGAAATTCCACATGAATTTAATGATTTGTATAATGTATTTTGTATTGTTACGTTTTAGTAACCTGACACTTTTGGGTTAATACCTGTTGTTAGAGATCAATAAATATAGGAAGGAATTGATTTTGTATTGATAATGATTCTATAAAATGCATATACTTACATCCACGATAAACTTTATCAATTCAATCGAAGGTGCACAGCTCAATCGCACCATGTGGTGGGGTGGATTAATGTGAACAGCCGAACATTCCACCGAAAGTTCGTGGATTGTGATACCACATACATTATTTTTATCTCCATCTTCCACCATCAATCACCATTATCTCCGAACATCTCTGGTGAAAGCAGCCATCTAGGAAAGGCTTATAGTAAATCACAGGTGTTTTTATCGTCCCGAGCGAGTGGAGGAATCAATGTAGTGAGTAGCTCGTATAAAACCAACAGCCACTTGTTTGGATCATAACAACGTCACCATATACAGGAGTCGAGGGGACATCGGACACCGTTGTAACTAACTGTAATAGGTTTATAGACTGACCTGCCCGTAGGCGCCATCAGCCATAACCACGGTGAACGATGGATGGAGTTTTCGGAGCCAGAGCATTTACTTTCCATAGGACAGAACATGACTATAGGCTAGATCCCCAATAGAATGGGATTGCCTCTTACTGTTCTTCGCTATAAAGACAATGCAATTGCCTACGAAAGGGAAACACTCTCAGATAAGTATTTATTATAACGAATAGGTCTTCTCTAAGGCGGCAAAGACGTTTAGTTGGGCAATCAAATTTAAATTTAAAAAAACAACTCAATTGTTTATCCTTCATAAACAAAACTGTAATCCCTCGAGTTACCATTTTTCAATTAAAACTCGACACAATAATTGTAGACTTTTTTTACGCCTTCCCGGCGGCTGGGGCTTTGCCCCAGATCCCAGCTACCCACAGAATCTGCTAATAAATTCCCCCCCCCCTCCCCCAAAATTCAAAACGTTCCTACATGCCTGGATGTTTCGTATTGTAAACGCCAACTCTTGTATCGGTTCACACAAGATCTAATTTTCACAAATTAAAAATGTCAATCCGATATTATCTGCAGTCCAATCACTCCTCGTTGGTTTCGTTGGTTGCACATATTGCGTCAGCATATTATTACTTGCGAACAAAATATTAAAATTTTAGTATAAAATTCGTTGCAATTAAGTGTGTTGTAAATATTTATTATTGGATTTATTCTTTCTTTCAATATACATTATACATATTATATATTGCTTTATGATCATGCACATGAATATGAAGCATTGCCTGCACTTGTAAGGTTGTTGCACAAAGTTTTAAGAAGGTGTTAACCTGGGTGAACAAAATTTTTTATTTTCATTTTTTTTAAATATTTTTTTATATAAGGTATGTAGAATTATGATACCACAAAGATTTTTGATATCGTGTGCTTTTTTAATGCTTTTTTAAATGCATAGAGTAGTTTTCATTCTGACGCGTGTACACTTGAATTTCATTTTTTTTTGCAAAGAACTAATTGACGCTAATTTCCCGCTACTTACATTTTTAGCAGCTTAGGTACACTTTCTGAGAAAACTACTGCATGGATTCACTTCAAATTTTCAGGGAATGAAGAACACATAATATTAGAGTTATTGATGGAACAAAATTTTGATATCATTGACCTATTAAAAGTTATGATTTAATTAGCCTGAAAATTTGTTCTAAAACTAAATTACAATTTTATAAGTTTGTAATTTATAAAGAAAGCAAAAAAAAAGTGTTCCGCTAAAACATTCATTATTATGTTCTAAATGAAAGTGTGAAAAATTGGGTTGATATCTCCAGTAGTTATCTCAGAAAGTGTACCTAAGTCTAGAAATGTGTCAACTTAATTGTGGAAGTTGGCAACAATGTATTTTATTCAACAATGCTTTTATCTGCAATACAATTTTCCTCTGCTTGTAAAATAAGTAGTTTTTTTTTGCATAACATCCATTATAATTCACAACTTCACTCAAGTATACATCCTTGATCCTTCCTGTTATAATAATCATACTGTATTATTAGTACCACATGGACATGATTTATGAATAAGTTAATAACCCACTATGGTACACAGTGGTGTTTTGTTCGATATCTCTAATGAGAAATACCACAATGTTGCCCGGGGACTTCTAGAGAAGAACCATATTACAGCAGGAACAACATTCTTTCGACAATCAATTAACACCGTTATACGCCAACCAGCCGAAAGTACTACAGGTTGGTGGAGGATCTTTAGGTCTGTTGGTCGAACCTGTTCCCGAGGAGGACGTGGTTGGTGATATTTGTTAGGAGCAGGCTACGTGTCTGCATGCCCCATCCCCGTTCATTAGTGAATCACCCATCCTCTATTTGCTACTGGTTGGTTTGTTGATTTCATGCTAACTTGCAAAAAGAACTGCAATCACGTCCACCTCTCCTAATGCTTTGGAGTGATGCCCAGTTGTTTCTAGTTCTAATGTGTTATTTTTATGTAGAAGACATTCTAAATAATCAAAAATCTCAATACGACGTAAGATCTAATTCTTTACAATGATACAAATTAACTTCGTAAAAATACAAATAAGTTACCAGACATAAGCTGTTATCATCCACACATAGGGCCTAAGAATTTTTTTAGAAGCAAATAAATTATACAATATTAAGGCTGACTTGTCGATAATGATTATCGACACGACGAAACAGCCCAGTGATCATACATAAGTCATCTACGGGTCGTGAAAGCCTACAATATCTCATCAGTATTAAGGCTTTTCGCCCGCTTTTTTCTATTTTCTCAAATATGCTACCAAGTCAAAATATTGTGAATGGCTTTGAAACCTGGCTCTTTTAGAAAATCAAAACTTTTTTTTCAATTTTTTCTGATTGTGCACACGGCTAATATCGCAAATTTAAAAAAAATTCAAACTTTAATCCGCCCAAGCACACTATTCAACGTAGATAGTTGTGTTTTTGTGACATAAATTTTCAATTGGTTTTCTAGAGGCTGACTGAGAGAAATAAGATTTTTTAACAATTGTCTTTCTTGAGAATTTTTTCGTTTGGCGGTACGAATCGGTACGGTACGTATACGTACAGTATACAAAATACTGCAAAACAAAAAAATTCGCAGGAAAGACAATTGTTTAAAAAAAAATCATTTTTCTCAGTCAAACTCTAGAAAACATGTTGAAAATTAATGTCACAAAAACTAGGGAAGTACCTACGATGAATGGTGTGCTTGGACGAATTGAAGTTTTAAATTATTTTGATGAGGCGATATTTGCTGTGTGCCCGATCAGAAAAATTCGAAAAAAATAGTTTTGATTTTCTAATAGAACCAGGTTTATAGTCATTCACTATATAATGACTTGGTAGCATATTTGGGATTATAGGAAAACGTGGTCGAATAGCCTTAAGCATAATTATATAAGTTACGCATAACTTTGATCATGCTCAAAGATTAGTGATAACGATGGTAAACAATTTACGTCGTGCGTTGAAATCACCAAGCAGATAAAGGCTACTTGTTCACATCAGAATAAATTTAATTAGTGTCTTAGTTACACGGTCCCAGCATAAGATTCGTTAATTACTAATGGACACATTAGGGGGAAACATTACAAACAGGACTGTCTGTGGCTGGGTTCGGAACGATGGATTCCCGAAGTTCTAGGACTTACTTGTTGTAACATCTATTGAGATGTGTGTATAATAGAAATCACTCGTGTGTGGCAACATTCGAGGGGTCAGCTGGCCATGCAGGCCAGGCCGCCTACCGTGGTGCGCTCGGCCGGCTACCGAGGCGTCCCTCTCTGGTGATGAGTAATGTCATCTCGTGTCGGATATCACGTCTTGGTGTTGGGGGAAAGTGACGCGTGGTGGCTTATTAACAATCTCGCCGGTACAGGGGTGGACAAAACAGACTCGCCACGCCCTACGACACCGGTCATTCAGGTCACATTGGTGCTCACGGGTTACTTGCTTGGACGACATGCCTGGCATTTGATAGAGCTAGCCCGCATTCGTTCAGCCAATCAATGTAAAAATATTTAATTAAAATTTTGTTGTCATAAAAGTACAGTTATTTGATCAGATCGGTCAATAGATAATAACCAATACGTCTTAGTTTATGTATCGTAAAATGTGTTATGTGCTTATGTGTTAGGTGGTGTAGAAGGAATAGTTAATTTCAAAGAACATGCATGTGTAATGTTCCAGTAACTCTCCGATTGTGTGCTAGTTGTATTTTTACTGACAATGACACTATTTTCATTTGCCAAGAGGTCATGGAAAGAATGCATACAATTCATTTAACAGTATAATAGTGTATTATACGAGTTTTGTAGACCAAGCGTAATTATTCAATGCACTGCACCACTGTAATTGAAATTATGTTGCGGTACAAGAATATGGACAAATTAAATATAATTTATATTAGGAAACCTGTCTGTCCTTTAGTTTTTGTTTATTTGGATTAAGGGCGCGTCAACCGTCAGGTCGCGGGAATGGGATGGGGGGTTCTCACGTCGCGGTCGTCATCGTCTTTTCGGAACCAGTCACGGGTAAGGGGAGGAATGGGATGGGGGGTTCTCACGTCGCGGTCGTCATCGTCTTTGTCATAGTTAGTGTTGTCATGGTCGTCGTCGGGGAGGTCATCAAGAGAAGGGGGAGAGGTCCTCGACGACGGTTGACAGAGCTCGCCTCTAGTTTCAGGGAGTAATATACTCCCTTACATATATACTACATGATGGTAATGGCTATTTTAGAACAAGTAACTCTAGGATTCGTAATAAAATTCAGATTGCCGGTTAGCATATCAATCAGACGACCTCCCGAATAACATTTTCAAACGTTAACTCTGTCGCTGTAGGCCTATATATAATTTGGGACCACAATATATTGCATGAAATGTAGACCTATTCATTCATTTGGTTGCAGTTTAGGCCTACACTGAAGAATGTTCAGATTATTTAATCGATAATTTTACGAAATAGTATTTTTGGATATCTTTATGCTAAGCAACACAAGTTCATAATATGACAGACAGTGTTCAGGCGTAGTCTTGTAGTAGGCCTAATATCTCGAATATCCATAATGTGCCCTACTGGCGATTATACAGGGTCGGCTTAGTCCGCTGAAAATCAGTTATGTGTTAGTGGGTAGACTCTAAATACGAATTTATTTATTTGACTTGAGTGCCCGTTCTCAATACTAACTAGATTTGTCACGATATGTTTGATTAAGTTGTTAATGAACGTCCAAGGGACCAAGAGCTATTTAAGAATCTAGCATTCGTGTCATGAATAAGGAAAAACTTGATCAAAATCTCTAGTCATGATTGCCGATGGCAGGAGTCGAAACCTTTTTCCACTCTCACTGGAATTTCGCGTGCTAGCACTGAGCCATACCTCCGGGGTGTTGTGTGTCAGGCTTATCAGAATCAGATTGTCTAGTCGTGTGCTAGCACTGGGCCATACCTCCGGGGTGTGGTGTGTGAGGCTTATCAGAATCAGATGCGATTCACTATACAATACACTCATGTAATTTGTCCTGACGACGAAGATGGATACGTCTCCGAAAGTTTAGAAAAGCAAGTGTACAACACACCAATCATATTATCCGGGTCAATAGCTCCAGAGCACGAGTATACATATTATTATATTATTTTCAATGTCAAAGTCAATCATCTCGGCATCATTTTGTTCTAGTTTTCTTGTCCCACACAGGTTTCCTACCTACACTAACTTCTTAGATTAGATTCTTCTTCATTGAGAACGGATTTTGTTTACATCATTGTATCGTATAGGCTACTTCATTATAGCTCCTCAACCATCTGCTTCGTATGACGTAAGGATATTGTACCGCCTCCGGTGGCTCATCCGGTTGAAGGACATGATCACACAGGAATCAAGACCGAACTACGAATACCAAGGAGGGGGTAGTTTGTTAAGGGGCGACTGTAACAGCCAACACCATACGGATTAAAAGTTCAAAGTATATATCAATAAATAGTCTCCCAATTCTAGAGTTTCTTCCAACGAAAACAACAAAGTAATTAAACTTTTACTGATACTTGTATAAACAAATTGGAATTCAAGTTTTGATCGAGAGGATAGTGTGCATGATTTTTGAAAATAAAAAGTCCAGCCATGCTCCCACCAAAGATTCGAATCTGAATCAGACATACAGCCATTCATAGTGACTACCATGCTACACATTATAAAACGTTTCCTAGCACGTTGAGCTTGGTGGAGGTGCCGAGTTGTATGACGCGCCCCCTGAGTCTGACCTCCACGGTCATCATAGCGTTCACCCTTGTTGAAGGACAATGCCAACAAAAAATGCAAGTCAAACAGAGGTCATGTTCGGTTTTTATCGCGAGACCGTTACGTGACACACACGGGCGGCAGACGGACTGAAAGGTGTTGTGAATAGGGGAGCTTCTCTCCCTTAGCATGAATCAATACAAAATAGCAGTGACGGGGAAGATTGAATTATAATGAAGTATAACAAAGGTGCGTTAAAATAAATGAACACGTGCATGCAGAACTATAAAGCCTACAAGAAGAGAAAATAGAGATTCGCGCAGTGACATCAATATTTGCAGGTACACTCCTACTTTGTGGTTGGGCTGAGCATGAGAACCGAATCTAAGTCAATAACCTTGCGAGTATTTCATGGGAACCGAGACTAAAAAGAAAATAGCTGCGTAGAAAAGTAACGCACTCGGTTCTGTTGTGTTGTGGGAGGCCATGGAAGAGTTTTAGTGGGAATTGAGGGCAATTCAAATCTGCAGGTTGGCCAAATATGATAATAATGTGTGAAGCCGAGACAAGAAACATCAACTAGAGCCTCAGATCTGATTCTCACGTTCTCACGTCGAATACTTCATAATATTGACAAGCGCGGTACGGGAGTACCCAAAAGAAGGAGCGAAGCGAAGCTACTTACTCAACAGATCGAAGAAGAAGAAAAATAAAAGGAGAAGGAGAGGAGGAGAAGGAGAAGGAGAAGGAGATAAAGTCATTCGCTGTGCATTGATATCTGTTGTCGACGGAGATAGCTTACCATTGTTAATAAACCTTCGTGGTGATGGTGGAGGTGCCGGGTCATTATTTTTCGTACTTCTTGGGGGCCTCACAATCCCTTCTTACCTTCGGAGTCACCAAAATCATTCTGTATCCTTGGTGAAGGGCAACGCAAACAATAAATTGATGTCAATCGTCGTGTTGGGTTTTGTCGTGAGACGTGACACACGCACAGACGGACATAAAAGGGATTTATATCAATCCCTAATTAGAAAATGAAAGAAAGCATAGATCGGATTTTAAAACGAAGCTTATCGTATCTTACAAGCTGATTATCGTGATATGATTAGCACAACGGCCATGCACGTGGCAAAGGTCTAAGCTTTGAATTACGATTCAATGATAATTGATGATGATTCATATTTCATATGCAATACAAGCCAAGGTGGCTGCATGTGTGTAACGACGGTTTTGCCCACCTTTATACGGTGTAGTGAGACATAGATGTGGAGGAAGTGTCACAAATGGTGAGTGGATTGAAAGCAGAAGGAATATATTAGGTCCTCCGCCCTGAGGGTGTGTCAATGGACCTCATTGCAGCAGACCTACACGAAACAAGGATTTTGTGTGCGAATATACTACTGGACAGTAAATGGAAATAATGCCTAAGCTGGCAATGAACAAGTCGGAATTTGAAAAATAAATAAATCTGTCGTAAGAGTGTGTGCTAGACTAGACGAACCATGGAATGTTTGACATGATAGGAACCTCCAGAGGCGATTCCTAGTTCGTGAATGATGTGACTTCACCTATATCGAAATGAAACGAAATCGTTAGGGCGTCGTTGTTGTCATACTTTCATGTTCGGTCTCTTAATGTATTGTTTATGATAACTTTCATATCACATAGATATGATTGGATGTTCCACCCATCCATGCAGCCAGGCAGGAATCACGCACGCACCACGCACTTTCTACAAGACTGGACGCCCCTGCAGACGTGCAGGCCACGTAGAGATATAGAGCCGCAGGTGCAGCCATGCCCACCTTGCTAGTCGCTGCGCCGGACACGCTTGTCCCACTTCCCTATATTCAAATCTCAAAGCCTTACTCATCCACTATGCAAATGAAAGGTTCTCATAATTACATGAACACATTTAAAAGTAATAAATCTCTATTGAGTGCTTTTAAATTCCCATCCTACAACTAACTACGCCCTCGTAGGCTTTGTATTGATCCATGATCTCCGTGAAACAAACTATGTGTGAATGAACTTGACTATGCCGAGCGCATATAGGCCTACTCGGGAGAAATTGATTCCGCGACGTGACAATAAGACCGGAATGACTAGAGGTATGGTTAGAATTAATGCAGTCATACAGGTCCTATACGTGAGAGTACGGAGACACCTACGGGCATCGCACAGAGCCGTGAATCAGAGGGTTTCGAAATCGATTTCATTTTACAACGGTTGACAGTTGATGGTTTTACCCACTCGTCGAACGACAGCCAAAGTCGGATTGAGTGCACACAACTTAGCCTTTGAATTAAACATTATTGTCCCCATCTTCTAAATAATAAGTCAGGTGCTGGACTGATAGCAATAATAACTTGTGTAACACTCACTTACTCATCTACCATGTTACGAAATCTTTGGTCTTACTGTGAGCCTCATTGCTGTGACGCATCCAGGATTTGACCACTGTCCAGCGCTGCTAGCTTTCCAAGTGTTTGGTGGTGTTTGGTTATCCTGACGTTCCATAGAAGATCTGGGACATTGTCCCAGCCGTCAGTGGTAATACAATTTCATACATATGATTTCAGCTTCTTTCAACTGCCTGCAAATTAACTTTAGATAAGTCATAGTGATTAACGTAAATCCTTTTTATAAGTGACTCTCAGGGAGCTTATGGCCAGTAGATCTTTTTTATAAGTGACTCTCAGGGAGCTTATGGCCATAGGGGGGAGGGAGGATGTGGTGTTTTACGCTTTTTACTCTAAACACCTTTTTGGCAATATTACTTATTGCTACAACGGCCCCAGTCACCATTTACCGCAATACTAATATGAATCATATTAATAAGTAGCATTTAGCTCCCGCCACCTACGTGCTGATGGCTGAGGTTGCGGGGGATGAGCTCATAGTACTTCCAAGGCACGTAAAACGCAACATAAAACATAATCTCGAGCCCGAGTCCTTCAACTTTGGAAACACGAGTAAATTCACATTACCAACGATCTACTAGAAGTAACTTTTACTTAGAATGTGGAAGCGCAACAAACATCCCACAATGTATATGATTTACATTTAAAACGTGAGAGCGAGAGCGACAATGGCTGACGCAACAATAAATGCACAATTTTAATATTGGAATTATTTATGAACTATAAACTTCCAATTATAGCCTCTTACCATTTTGTCTGCTTTCATTAATACATATTGATGTTACTTTGCCATGAACGCAGCGTGAATACATCAACACCAAGAGCGTTGTAAAAAGCGAGGACGTGAATGATGGTGTACTGTATACATTATTCAATCATAACATTATGTACGATGGTGAATTCTTGCTTAATAATAAACTACCTTGACACGTAAAGACGAGTCAAGTGAATCGTCACGTCATTGGTTTTTGGGGGGTTTTAGAAACAAAGAGTTAAATAGACCTTTTTTATTTTGTCTGAAGGAGGAAAGTCAACTATTAGAATATATTAGTATCGCACAAGGTCTTTGAACCATTATTCTTTTCAAGTTTTTCAGAGCACATTCCAAAGTCGTGACTCTGAGCTCATGCAAGTGTTTTCGTGTTTTCACGTCGCGCTCTTCAAGGATGACATGGCCTTGAGTGTTATTATTGTTATTTTATTATTATTATTTTTGAAGACGCCCGGCCACTAACAATTTTGTAATGTTTTGGTAACATCAAAATTTTAACCCAAATGTCCAACGAATTATTTGGTAATATTGCTATAATTACAAGTATTTACATGTACATTATACATTATGACATCGCATTATGTTGTTGTGTGTTGCTATGTTGAAATCACGGGATAACAACGCTAGATTATATTACGATTACAATGCAGTTCTATATCTAATGAAATTTTGTTTACTATTTTGTGTGTATGGACATAATTAACGAAGCACGAGTAGGTATACTACCTACGGGAGTGCCCAAAATAGGGAGCAAAGCTCATTAATCAACAGATTGTCGACGTAGAACACACGAAGGAAATGTATCGTGCATTAAAATCTCTTAAATAAACTAAATTCGTATTTCGAGTCTACCAATCTCAATCACATATCTGATTTTCAGTGGGGGGACACAAAAATTAAAGCTAATCGTGCATTGAAATCTCTCTTGGTGGAGGTACGAAGTAAATAAAAGTTCACCTTTGAAAAGCTAGCCCTGCCCATGGGTCACCAAACACATTATGTGTAATCCTTGTTAAAGAGCGATATAAAATTGTATTTTATTGTAGGGTGCGTTCTGTTTTATCGTGGCGTGACACACGCAAAACGGACAGAAAAAAGCCACATACAAGGGGCATCGATTCCTAAAATTACTTCCCTAAAACATGCTGTAAGAAATTTCCATTTAAATTATCACAAACATAATAAAATCTCATATAAATGATGATATTTTGTTTAAAACTAATCAAATTCGAATTTGATTTTCAGTACCTCTGAGCTACTCAAGTCAATCCTTCGCACAACCTACAAACTAAGACGATAACATTTTGCTTTACAGATTATTCGAAAAGTAAGGTAAACACTGGACTACAGTTATTTATTTACTTGCGTAATAGTGTGGAAATGTATCATATTATGCATATTGTCTTCCAATAACCATAACTAATTGAAGTATAAGATAAAACCTCATACATAATACATAAACTGTAAAGTACGCCAATTTGTAACATGACTTCGGCCTTGATGAAGTAATAAATAGTACTTCATAGTTCAATGATAATTGTTTTATGGCTACAATTAAATTCTAAGTGAGATCAAGTTTATGAATTACAGGAAAGTAATTTAGTGAGAGTGAGTCACATAGTTATAGCAACACTTTAAAATATGTGACTTAGAAAAAATCCGCAAATCATGTTATTTGTAACTATTTAATTTTCGCAACCAATTACACAATAGCTGTAAAATGGAGACGGTGACTTTGGAGTCGCCATAGTAAAGAAGCACATAGTAATTAAGTGTGTACATTTGTTCCGAACTAGTCCTGTCGATACATGCGGCGTAAGTGGGCGAAACATGGTCAATCAACCAGCGATTATCACTTGAACACTGTTTGCGAATTCGGCATTATTCTCTCATCGATGGCGTCGGCGTCGACAGAGCTGGTTTGTAGCGTTTTAATTTTAAAAAAACTCTCAGAAAAACAGTGTTTTAGTGGGTAGACTATAAATACAACCTAATTTTCTTTACCTGTCTTCAAGAATCATTCCAAGTAATTAAATTTAAACTTTCGTCTGTATCGGTCAGATTTCTTCGTTAAACCTTTAACCCCTCCGTCTGGCATCATCTCATCTCATCAGACGTTTTTAGCAGGTGTGTAAATTTAATTAGTCTCGTATAAAACTCCAGCCATCAACCAATACCGAAAGCGTTTCTCACCACGCTATATAACGTGCAATCACGCACGCACCAGCTAAACATGTTCATGAAAGTTGACGCCACTATTTATTATTTACGATATTGCACATGTTTGTGTGTAGGCATGTTTACTTGTAAGAAGCTACTCTCACTTCGTTTGATTTCCTGTAATTGCTGCACTGGACGACAGAGGTCAGGCAGGAGTAACGTATCTCGTACGTAATGCCGTTTGCTCGTCGATCTATATAAGTCAAGCAAGTACAGACATCTTCCTTGTAATTAAATCAGGTAATTAGCCGTTGCATTGCTCTGGAGGCGGTGACACATTGCGTAACTTCTCTGTACTCCTTATGCTGGATTCTTCAACTATGAGGATGGTAAAGGGGATAGGAATTATGTTATTATTTCTCAATGGACCGAGTTGAGTTGACGATGTGTTAATGCTATACAATCTTGTGCATTCTAGAGAATGTCTCATTTAAATTAAAATTATGTTAAGATTTAATTACGTCCTTGCAAGAAAACAAAACTACTTCAAATTTAAAAAAGTATTTTGTCGCATTATATGAAATTATAGTCAACCCGTAATATTCAAGCAACAAGTTAATATCACGTACCCAACAATAAAGAGTCGTTTCTGAAAATGTGTCAGTTAAATAAATATTTTCTGACTTGTTTTCTAATGCGACTGTTGATAAAGCCTGGTTTAGACGGTTCAATGTTTCGTTCAAGATTTTATTGAATTCAAGAACAATACAATCAATGTGAAGGATGTATTGCAGACCTACTTATTTTGCACATTTTAACGTGTTTTGCCCTTGAATTCAATCAATATTGGACAAAACGTTTAAACGTCCCATTCAGACAAGGATTAGATTCTCACATAAAACACGTGCTTTAGCTTATTTTGTTGGTCCATTCAGTACGGATTGTAATTATTGTTTTCAAATATGCTTCGTTTTTATTGTGTCTATAATTTTCTATTTTAACTTCATCGGTCGTTTTAATGTTGTACAACAGGCTGTTTTGATGTTATAAACTGTATGATCGTTTGTCCTAATTTTGTTCTAAGGCATACAAAAAAATAAACTAATTGTCGGATTATTGATGATTATAGTTAAATGTTTGATTGATTAACACATGAATACAACATCTATTAGCACTGACCCCCAGTGAGTATACTTTTCAATTACATGAGTGTTTTATTTTTGCTAGCAAATGGGAGAAAGTAGGAAGTTCTAAACTGAGCAAAGTGTGAACATTATATTATTCTTAGTAGTGGACACAGTGAGTTGAGTTAGTGTAAGTTAGTCTTGGCTTGTTAATCGTTCTGGCACAAGCTGCAACACACGGTATTCAATGCCTGTGCCAGCAGCATCTAACAGCGCCATCAATACACAACATGAACTACCTGAAATAGTACTGAGTGCACTAATTAACAGTCACGTTTCCTGGCTTGGAGTCTATCTGTTTATCTGCCAATACATCACGGTCATAATTCAAATGGTTGAATTTACAAATACGGAACAAGAGTAGTGACAACCTATAATATTATATACCTTAATCAACAAATCGTCGGAGAAGGATACAATTAATATAAAATCATATTTTGTTACCATCGTTCAAATCTCGTTGCCGGGTTCAAAGAAAGATAAAAATTTACCTCATATTCGCGCATCAAAATCTCTATTTGGTAGAGGTTGATTGGATAAAAAAAAAAAAAAAAATTTATTTAGAGTCTACCCACTCAGTTATACAACTGATTTTCAGTGGGGGACTTTAAATCAAAGCGACCAAGCCAACCCTAGGCCCCGACGCAATCGACGAGTGAGCGATAACCAACCAAAGATCGATATTTTTTGGATGAGCGTAGCGAGCGTAGCGAGCGAAGCGAAGATTCCATTTCACTACACTGGAGAAAAAAATCCGGGATGTTTTTTTTTTTTTCTTTTTTTTTCTGTTTGTATTATTGTGTGTTTGTTAACACGATTCCGGCTAAACCGATACTCCAATTGCGATGAAATTTTATGGAGACCTTCGAAATCTCTGAACTTAGAACTGCCACGTTTTTGAGCGCAATCGGAAAATTATTTCTCATGAAAATCGCCATTTTACGAATTTTTTCAATTTTTAAAATATTTCTTCGACTTATAACACCGACATGCTTAATTCGATTTTAATGATTTTTTCACAAAACCTTAATTTTATGAATTAAGATATTCGTGTGAAATTTGAGCGCAATCGAAAAATTATTTCTCATGAAAATCGAAATTTTACACGTTTTTTCTTTTTTTAAACAAGTCTTTGACTTATAACACCTACATGCTTTATCCTATTGTAATGAATTTTTCACAGAACCTTAATTTTATGAATTAATATATTCTTGTAAAATTTGAGCGCAATCGAATAATTATTTCTTATGAAAATCGCAATTTTACGATTTTTTCCTTTTTTTTTAAATTACGAATCATAAAAAAAAATTTAAAAAAAGTCAATTTTTTTATTTAGTTCAATTTAATTTTAAAAAAATTATTCGACTTTGTAATAATTTTGTCACAGAACAACAGAAAATTCTCATAACACATGGCAGCTCAATGCACCAATTACGCTCATCCAACAACGCGGCGGGACTTAAGCGTTTTCCTAGTAATAGGAAATATAGCAATCAGTGGTATGGACAGTGCGAACACCCGCGAATCAACGCCAGAATCAACAAGGCCAATTCAGAACAACTCTGAAATTTATTATGTGCTTCGTTGCTAGGACGGCTCCAAAGTCACCGTTTACAAACTCCTAAGACAAGAACTGATGGACTTAAGTCCAAATCAGAAGTTAAAAAACTTCTGACTTTAGCGGGAATCGAACCCTAGACCTTCTGCATTGGAAGCAGATACGCTAACCACAAGACCAACGAGCCACATTGCTCGTCTCATATTTATGCACTTTGGCTAATCGAGACGATGAGTGGTGATATATGAAGATGAAGTATGAACAGAAGGGAGGAGGGGGAACCCGGTACCGGCACTTAGCCTAATCCTTTCGAAAAGTACCAAGGGAACCAACTACTTAACATCCCATCCGAAAGGACGGTGTAACTTTGACAGTCTTATAGGTTCCTCCACTAACCCGGATTGCCGAGCAGACGTCGAGGAGAACGAAGCCATCACATTAGCTCTCGAAACCTCCATCTGCTCTAACCAGCGGAATACGTGAGTTTCATTTTTTTTTTTTAGAAGGGCCGGGTATTTATATATCGCTTGGGTGACGGTAGCTCCCAGTAGCCCCGCCCCTTGACCCTTAGGGTCACCAAAAACATTATGTATAAATATAATCCTTTTTGAAGGACAATGCTAACAAAAAACACATGTCAATCGGATTTCGTGTTCGGTTTGTGTCGTGAGACGTGACACGCACAGAGGGATGGACTGAACAGTGATGCATATATTGCTCCCTTATTATTTATACGATTTTTGAAGAACTATTAAGAATCACGTGCTTTATCATTCTCATACCTTTACTCTACGAAGAACCAGAAGCCACAAATAATTACTTACTTAGTTCTTACGTTATAGCCTATGTTTTTTTTTATATTGCTTTACAATACTACGAAACTAAAATAACAAATGTCTCTATGAACGATAATGATCTTCCGCTCCGTAATTACCATCAACTTTCCTGCTAAAATCCATCCTTTAGAATCTTAGACTGAAGAGAGTGAAACTTCTGTTTGATGTATGCTCATTTTCAGCACATGCCACCTGAGGACCGGTTTACGATATATCACCACTGTGACCTCTGCCCAAAGCTCGCATGGCACGCACGCATCCGGGCTTATTTGCATCGACGCTCTATTAAAAATATTCGTAAATATTCTTGAATTATAAGTACAGCCAACATGTTTTGACGCGGACAGGTGGTAATAAATAAATACAACGCTTTGTCCAATTAGGAAGAGGAATAAATAAATAAAACCGTTTTGTGTGTTCCTAGAATCACTGGCAGTTATTCAGGTAAATATGAAGGATGTGGTTGGGGTTGATAATTATAACGCAGTGATGGTGGTCGAGGTCAATAAGCCGTTGGTCGGGTTATAACCATGATTCCTTTCGAATAGTGGCTTCATGGTTGGATGTTGGGAGAAGTGCATCTTCTCGATTCGAAGCCTCAGTATCATCTTTCTTCAAGTCTGTGACAAGAAGTCAATAAGATAAACTACGTTTCCATTCGGTCAATTCTTGCTTTGAGTCATATAATCTCGTATATTGTCACTGAGCCAAGAAATATACTAGGAAAACGCTAAAGTCTCGTCGCGTTGTTGAGCGAGCACCGGTACGTGCAACACGACCCGAGTACGACATTCCCATAATGTTACATACCAATAAGTCTTTAAGGTCTTGACCGATTTAGCTGAAAATTTGTAAAATAGGAGAGAATGTTGTACTTATTAACCCTGCAAAATTTCATAACGAGCGGAACATTTTTATTTATTTATTTTATTTTATTTTTATTTTTTATAACCAACGATCTGATTTTGTTCAAAAACTATACAGCAACCCGCCTAGGTGGTATGTACATGTGTGCAAAATTTCAGGTCGATCAGAGAAACGGTGCGACCTGTACCGAAGCAGTAACAGAAAAAAAACAGACATTCGAGCCATAAGAGTGAAGTGGAGACGCTCGCTACGCTCGCTCAATCATCATATTCCACCACCCTATACTTACCTGTGGGCGTAGACACGATCGACGAACGAACAGAGATCGGCATATTTAAGTATAGGAAACACTGATCAATCAAGTTGGACACGATTCCACCCGCGGACAGTGCCAGAATCAACAAGGCTAATTCAGAGCAACCTTATTTGTAGTTGATTATGTTCCTCGTTGCTAGGACGGCTACAAAGTCATAATTTACACATTCCTAGGCCAAGAACTGATGGACTTATTTATTTTATTTATTTATTAAAATGCATATTACAACAGAGTACAAATATTCCACAATTGCAAATCATATTATCATGGACAGACAACATACTTAAACATTAAAATATACAATAAACATTCACAAAATAATAAATCCATCTCTTTAAATACATTTGAAATTAACAAATTAAATGTGAAACTATCAAAATTATTAACAATGAAAAAAAAAATAATACATAATATTATTGAAAGAAAAAAGAAAAGAAAAATGGGTATGAAAGAAGAGACTATTGTAAATAAGCTAGTGAGTAAATTAAAATGTTAATATCCTAAAGCTTGAGAGATCACAGATTTCAATTTAACAATATTTTGTGAAGTTAAAAAACTTATGTGGCTGCCTAAAGCGGGAATCGAACCCTGGACATTCTGTATTGGAAGCAGAACCTCTACCCACATGATCAATGAGCCACACAATAATACGTTCCTCAAATTACTCAAATATCGATTTTGGTGGAGGTGCCGGGTATTTTCACGTCAAACTTACGATGTGCCAGCCCCACCTCCTTCACACTCAGGGTCAACAGAAACATTCCGTATCGGTATCACTCTTGTTGAAGGGCAATGTGAACAAAGAAACATGTCAATCGGAGGTCGTGATCGGACGTGACTCACGCTCAGTTGGACGGACGGGAAACTCATGGTGATGGAAGAGATTTTCTCCTGGACAGCAAATAAAACACACAAAGTAAAACACAATGTAAATCTTCGCTGAAAATATTAAATTAACAAAAACATTTAAATAAATTTATATTTAAAATTTTTTTAAAATTAAACATTTAAAAAAACAAAATTTAAAAAATTTAAAACCTTTTAAACCCATTTAAAAACATTTAAAAACCATTTAAAGATTTAAAAAACCTCAAAATTAAAAATTAAAACAAAATTAATAAATTAAAAACATTTTTAAAAACCTCATCTTTACCCAGAAAGGTACATAATTTTGAGCAATATTCCTGTTTATCCACATTTCAAATAGTGTAGAATCCTTGCGCCATTCTCGCTTGATTTGACACAATCATTTCCTTCGTCGTTACGATGATTACCGTAAACCAGAATTATTGAGTTGAAAATCGTTAATACATCCGGAAGGAAATGGTATTTCCTATTCATTAAAATTAAATTATCCTTTCTAAAATAAAATCCACAAAAACGGTAAATAAATAACGTGATTTCCCTCGAATAGGTTCCCATGTCAATCCAAGTTTCATCGACCTTCTCTGAAGCAACAGATAATATACTAGGAAAACGCTTAAGTCCCGCCGCGTTGTTGGATGAGCGTAATTGGTGCATTGAGCTGCCATGTGTTATGCGAATTTTCTGTTGTTCTGTGGAAAAATCATTTCTAAGTTGATTTTTTTTTAAATTAAATTAAATTAAATTAAATTAAAGATTTACTTTAATTTTTTAATTTATTAATCGTAATTGTTAAAAAAAATCGTAAAATTGCGATTTTTATAAGAAAAAATTTCTTGATTGCGCTCAAATTTAACACTAATATATAAATTCATAAAATTAAGGTTCTGCGAAAAAATCATTACAATCGGATAAAGTATGTAGGTGTTTTAAGTCAAAGAATTGTTTAAAAAAAGAAAAAACCCGTAAAATTTCGATTTTTATGATAAATATTTTTTCAATTGCGCTCAAATTTCACAAGAATATCTTAATTCATTAAATAAAGGTTCTGTGCAAAAATCATTAAAATCGGATAAAGCATGTAGGTGTTATAAGTCAAAGAAATTTTTAAAAAATCGAAAAAAAATCGTAAAATTGCGATTTTCATGAGAAATAATTTTTCGATTGCGCTCAAAAACGTGGCAGTTCTAAGTTCAGAGATTTCGAAGGCCTCCATAAAATTTCATCTCAATCGGAGTATAGGTTTAGCCGGAATCGTGCGGACAAACAGACAAAAATACAAAAAGAAAAAAAAAAAGAAAAAAAAAAAGAAAAAAAAAAAAAACATTCCGGATTTTTTTCTCCAGTGTAGTAGAATGGAATCTTCGCTTCGCTCGCTACGCTCGCTGCGCTCATCCAATTACATTGTACTGAAGCTCTAGAAGAAGATGCAACTAGAGAATGTGAACAGTAGCCACAACATTAGTTGGACTTGTATTTACAACTCGAACTTTTAAGGGTGATTCGCTTCTCATACCTTTTCTTACCTAGACCAACTTAAAAGTGTATATCATGACACTGACAGACATAGCCCGTGCGTAGCGTGTTAGGTACGTCACGGGTTCGGATCTCGCCTCTAGCAATCCTAAATAGTATTTTTATTTTTATAGAGAAGTGGGTTCTTATAACAGGTAAGCGTAACTAATGCTGAAGTGCAATATTACTAAGCGCGTATTACTTCAATGTGCACTGGAAATTTGGTTGTCACTTGATCAAAGAATATGTATGTGTGAACTATTTCATAATCTAGTCAAATAAAACATTTCACGATAAATAAGTCATTAAAAACCACTAGCTTCTGAGAGACTGCATTTTGGAATTGACTGTCCAGTTGATGACTACTCTTGCTAGATGCTGAGCTCTGATGATTGCGATAATGATGATCATCTAATGGGAGCCTCAAAGCAAAGGTGACCAAGGGGTTATGAAGAGGTCAAGACGAGGGTTTCGCCAGCTCTAATGATATTCATTTGCCTGAGAGATAATGCGAGCATCGTGTCTTGACAGGCTGGCAGTAGCTGTGATGTGAGCGTATAGAAGTAATCTCAAGTGAGCATCTGAAGGAAACGCTTTATTATTATGCTTCTTCTTTTGATTACACTAATTTAATTGCATTTATTTATCTATTTCCCAGGCTACAAGCTACCATTATCAATTATCTTTAGGGCCCTTTACACGAGGAAGTTGGAAAGTAAAAGAAAAAGTGAGGAGAAAAAGTAGCTTTTTGTAGTAGGATAGGTGCAGCTTATGACTTTCGAGTTGCCTTACAGGGAAGTGAAAAGTAAAAAGTGAAAAGTCTCCCAACTTGTTGGCTTGCTCGACAAGTAAAAGTACGAAAAGTAGAATGACCTTGAAGAGTGACGTTAACATTCCGTTAAGGGGCTCTTACGGATCTCTTGGCTTTTAAAAAATTTGAAAAATCAAATTAATAAATACTTGATCCAGCATCCTTGATTATGTAATGTACTGTAGAGTATGAACTAATTATGTAGTGCAAAGATTATAATGAACGCGAACGGCACCACAAGTCTAATTAGCGATAAAACAACGAATATAACGAGTTTGTTTAATCAAATGATGATAAAAGAGGTGTACGGTATTTAAAAAAAGTCGAGTCAAAAATCCTGAGATGAATAATACGTTGACTTTCTGTTCTTCAAATCTCGTTTTGTGAGGATGCCAATGTATATGCTAAGATTTGGGTCGTGAAGCTCCGTCCACCTCCCCTGACCCACAGGGTCACCAAAAACATTCTGTATCATCCTTGTTCAAGGGCAATGAAAACCGAAACCGCGTGTCAATCGAAGGTCTCGTTCTGTTTTTATCGTAAGACAAACACATGGACAGACGAACAGAAAAGTGAAGCTTAGCTCCCTTAAAATCTCTGCATGATTGATTGATTGATTGATTGGATATTGCTTAACGTCTCATATAAATGCACTTCTTTTATCATTTACAATACGACAACGAGCAGAAATAATGGCTAAGAAAACATTGGCAAAATAATATCTATCTAGAGGGGATATCATTGACTGAATGGTGCTTTCATTGTAGGTCAACAGAAAACATAGAGATATGTAAAAATGGTAAAAATATTATATTATGATTTTTTTCCAATATTTATGTTTTTTAAATTTGGTTTGTTTCGGATAAGACAATTTTGAAGGGATGTCCGAGGGCTAATGAAGTGGGATTTCAGTTGTGGATGTGCGCGGCGCGGCGAGGCGCAGCGAGGCGTGGATTTTTACCTTTTTCGATTTCACCTGTGGATACCCATGGCGGTGCCATCCGCGGATTTCCCAAATATTCCTACCTTTTATTTTAATCACATAATAACTTATTACATGGGAAAAGCTATTTTTAAATTACTTTGCATAATTTAAAACATATAACATAACATTTCCTTTTGAATCAAGTCTTTCTGTATGAAGAATCACTTCATTCGGGACAAATGTCATGGATTTAGGTTATGTTGTTCACTTCTTACACATCAGATTTCCTGAATTCCATTGGCTGCATCCGCGGACCGTGGATATCGTCGGACAAAATATTTAATATTTTCAAAGTCACGGATCTGAATCTACCGAATCCTCGGATCGGAAATGGAGCCCGCTGATTGGCTGAAAACTAGATCCGCGCCACGCCACGCCGCGCGATCCGCAACTGAAATCCACCTTGGGGGACTCAATCCCTTGCATTCGCATCAACGACTGAGGAAAACCTATATGGAAAAACCTTCAGTCAGGATTGCCGGTCTCGACGGAATTTGATCTCGCGACCTCCCGATCGAGCCAATACTGTCGGTTAAGGAGATAGGTTTCTTAAATAGTTTATTTTTTAACGTGACTTGTAGATTCATAGTTGCAAAGTTTGAGTTTAGTAATTCCGTGCATTTCTTTAGAATATAATGAGCAATGGCTCCGAAAGTGACTAAGATTTCTCATTTTCTCTAGTCCTTGTTTCCCACCCACCGCTAATGTTAATATAATTTTTATTACTTTAATTGAATAATTTAATTACCAATTACGAGCTCAATTATCCATGATGCACGTTTCAAGAACAATGCTTTATTAGATCCTATCAGAGCTGCATGATTACATGCGGTTTATCTGACTATTCCTGGAACTCGCACGCAATTAGATCAACTGCAAAGACGGAATATATGGTCTAGTTATCCTTTCCTTTAAAACATCATGGAAGAGATAGTATCTAAGATCAGAATTGTAAAGTAATTATTATTGTTATTATTGTTGGTGGTCAAATTAAGGAGTACAACTTCAAGGGCAAGGCCATCAACGTCTGTCTGAAAGTCATGTTGTGGTTGTAGGCCTACTGTTTTCTAGGTTTCACTGTCGAGCATACTAAAGGTAATTCAATTACTGATCGCATGGTATTGTGTGTTTGCTTGTGGCAAAAGAAGCTGGGCGTTTGCTGGTTATGATTTGTCCCATGAATTTAAAATTATTGTTTGTCTATAGACTTTTGATTAATTAATATTGCTGCTTGCATTTAACATTGAAAGATTTTAGGGAGCCAAGCTCCCATACGCATCACTTGTCTGTCCGTCCGTCCGTGCGTGTCACTTTTCACGATAAAAACCGAACACGACGTCCGATTGAAATGCGTTTTTTGCTGGCTTCCTTTCACAAGGATGATACAGAATGTTTTTGGTGATTGCTAGCAGTCCCGAAAGTTTGGAAATGTTTGACCCAGCGCCTCCGCCATTCAAAGTGCGGAAAAAAGAGGCGAAACTTTTTTAAATGGTAAGCCTACCCGGCACCTCCACCAAAACGTTCAACACATGACATTTTTTCTAAATTCTTTTTCAAAGATCTTCCATGCCTGTATTGGGCACTTCCGTACCCGTGCGTGTCACTATAATAAATACCTTATTGTACCCCCACATTATACGTTTCAAATTATAACTAGGAAGCTTTGCAAACGCTTTTTCAGGCGCGTTGTTGGATGAGCGTAGTGGGTGCATTGAGCTGCCATGTGTTATGCAGATTTTCTGTTGTTCTGTAAAAAAGTCATTACTGAGTCGATTTTTTTTTAAACAAAAAAAACGTAATTTAAATAAATGAAAAACATCGTAAAATTGTGATTTTCATGAGAAATAATTTTTCGATTGCGTTCTAATATCACACGAATTTATTAATTCATAAAATTAAGGTTCTGTGAAAAAATCATTACAATCTGATAAAGCATGTAGGTGTTATAAGTCGAAGAATGTTGTTTTTTAAGGAAATAAGCGTAGAATTGCGATTTTCATGAGAAATAATTTTTCGATCACGCTAAAAAACTTGGCAGTTCTAAGTTCAGATATTTCGAAGGCCTCCAGAAAATTTCATTGCAATTGGAGTATCGGTTTAGCCGGAATCGTGTTATTAAACACACAAAAATACAAACAGAAAAATAAACATTCCGGATTTTTTTCTCTTGTGTAGTATAATGGAATCTCCGCTTCGCTCGCTACGCTCATCCAATTAATTTTGTTAAGCTTTCAATATAAATTCATTTTTGCAAGTTTGCAAACCCGTAGGTGTATGTTGGATTAAGTACTCATATATTTACCTTCGAATAAAATCATTACCCTCCAAGTTACTTAAGATAATTTTAAAGATATAAAGAAGTCTCAACAAGAACAAGTCTATGGAAGTGGCAATCGCAATCAACGTCCCATTAGTACAGGAACGATATAATGGATCTTGGATGTATTTTATTTCAATCAATATTTCAGGAAGAGAAAATAGAAATCAATCGCTTCCATTCATCAGAAATTTCTTTACTTCAGAACGAGGGGCTGACTGAAACCATTTTTAGATGCACAACAATGATCTAATTACTGTTGGTAATGCTGTCCACCTTTGTAAACGAGTTTCAGACGTTAAATAAATAAATAAATAGATAAAATGAAAAAAATGGAATAAAAAAATGTATAAATACACACATAAATGAATGGATGAATGAATGAATGAATGAATTAATTAAAGAATGAATTAAAGAATTAAAGAATGAACAAACGAATGAATTAATGAAAGAATGAATGAACGAACAAAAGAATGAATGAATGAATGAATGAATAAATAAATAAACCAAATTAGGGAAAAAATGGAAAATAATTAAAAGAAAGAAATAAAACAATGCAGAGAACCTCTGGAATGTCGTTGCTGTCGCCGGTCTCTTGCCAGTGTATAGTGGATGAGATCAGGGATCAGTGCTACGACAACGACAAGGCCAGTATGTCACTTCCAAAACCTCGACTAGAGTCAAGCATAGCAAGGCGTGACCTGGAATCTCCATCTCACAATTCTTTATTAGTTATTGCTAAGATGTGTGTCATGCATGTTGCCGCCTCAACCCACATTCACGGCGGTGGCCACGTACATTTTGGAACTCTCATTTGATAATAATCGAAAACGCAATTAAAATGCGTTGATTTGAAGAGAGTTTCGAACATATTTCAAGTTATTAGCGGTTGTATCCGTCAATCTATAATCTCTCTTTTTATCGGCGGTGCACTGCATAACGTTGTTTGCGGTGTGGCTTGTGGTCTTCTTGACATTCACATGTAGTGACTCCATAGTCATTTGTCCTTTTATTTACGATCATGTTTCAAAATTGATCTTGGATGGACGTTTGTGGAATTTTTCATGTAAAACTTTTTTCGGTATTGTTAAAAATCGTGGGAAGTAAAAAAGTATACATAAGACTCAAAGACGATAAACAGTATATTATGGGGTTCGAACCTATTCCCCTTGGGTGGTTACACTCCCGATCGTATACAAGGAACCGGAAGCGCTATAAGCCTGCATGACATATTTTCTGATTTGAATTCTTTTAAAAATCAATGTGTGATTGGACTGCAGTTGAAGGTCATTAGCATTTCCCGCTCTATTCTTTTATAAACACACGTTAACTCTCATGTTTTGTTGAACTTCTAATTTTTATATTTTGTGTTTATTGTTCATCACCATATAATTATTTGTTAATTTGTAGATATAATAATGTAATTCTAATTTTTACTTTATTTATATATTATATTGTCTATGTAAAATGGCACTTGTGCTGTACTAGACTCTTATTTAAATAAATAAATAAATAAATACAAGAAAGTTGGTGCTGCGAACTATAAACAAAGAAGGCATTTACGTTGATGAACACGTTATAAATTTTACTCCAAAATTGGAAACTTCATAAAGTGTGTTGTAAAGGCAAAATGTATTTTTGGGTTCAGACTTGGTAATGAAGTTGGTGAAGATTTCAATTCTAGCAAAATAATGTTAAATATCAAGTACACGTTTCTAAAAATGCATTATGATGTATTGACCAAAATTAAATATTTGGTTTGGAAATTTGCCAGAATCTCGTGATAATTTATGTTAATTGACTTTTACATTATATTTTTTACCGATGCACTTCAGTGGTTACGAAATAATGTTATAACTGTTACGCGCATCTTTGCTTGCGTAATGCTGTGTAAATTGAGTTGCCTTTACAAATTGCTATTAGTGCACGTTGTTAGCAAAAAAACAACAACACAGGGTCACAGTTAAAATAATTGGCCCCTCGACATTGAATGGCTAAATATGCGAGTTCATTTCACAATAGCCGATACATTGCAAGTTATATTGTTATGACATCTTCGCAACATGTCTTTAGTAATAGTGACCATAGATTTGTTTGTTTGTTTGTTTTATTAGCCTGTTGATAGGTACATAGTACAAAATTATAGGCAATATCGGCATTTGTAGGATCAGCTCAGAGCAAGCATTCGCATGTAACTCTTCCGGGAGGTTATACGTTCCTTTCCTTCGGCGCTCAGTCCAAGCTTTCATTCCAAGCTCTCCTCTTGCTCCCACCAAGATCGTGAAAATATTAAATGCCCTTTGGTTTTCTTTGAATTGTACACCATCGTTAGGAACCGTTGCCATGGTATTGTAGCCATAATAAGTATCTCCTTTCAAACCCTATTTTTAAGATGGAGTTGGGTGCAAATACGACATATACAGAGGAATTATTATAAAAAAATTTACTAAAATAGACGTGAACAAATAAACGAACGAGGCACCAAGCATAAAGCCGGATACACGAACAAGTTCTTAACTATTACCTGTATTTAGTTTCAAACCATGACATGACAGGTAACAATTTCCAATAATTGCGGCAATTATTTATTTTGCACTCGTATCACATTTCGTTCATTGCGAAGAGGAATATCTCCCAGACAGGCATAGGTCCTGGTTCAGTTATATATCAGAAAGGTTTGTTCTAAGCTCATTAATATTAATATTACAAGCACGGGTATGCTGGACTAAGCCTACTACTCAAAAGAGGGAGTGACGTAACTTAATTCGCAGTTCGCCGAGGAAGAAGAAGAAGAAGAAGAAGAAGAAGAAGAAGAAGAAGAAGAAGAAGAAGAAGAAGAGAAGGAAAGAGAAGAGAAGAAGAGAAGAAGAAGAAGAAGAAGAAGAAGAAGAAGAAGAAGAAGAAGAATGCGTTTCTTCACAGCTTTCAAATCACGTCGTAGGTGGAGGTGCTGACTTTAAAGGGGGATGCAAAAATCAATTATTTTTCCACGCTTGTTCCACCCTTCAGTAATGGTGAAGATGCCGAGTTCAGAAATATTAAAACTATCTGGGGGGGGGGGGGACAAACGACGCCCTAGGTTTACCAAAACATTATCTATATCTTCCTCGTTGAAGGGTAACGACAACAACAGAAACCACATGTCGATCAGAAGAGATGTATTATTTGTATCGCGACATGTGACAATTGCACAGACGGAAAAGTTATGCATGTACGGAGATTCGCTATATTATAACAAACAGGTACTACGTCAGTAAATTGACAGTGTTCTTTTTTATTTCATTTGTTTCCCTCACTGTGGCAAACCTGATAAATGACAACTTGACCCCGTGTTCCGTGTAACTTACCCAACAAAACCCCTTGGATAAGACATTATAACACTTGATGATAACTTGATGATAACTTGATAATAACACTCGAGATTGAGATTACTGGTTGAGAGTGTCGAACCGGTGTTCTTCAAACGAGAGTCTCGCGTCGAGAGTCGTGAGCTGCCGCATCAGTGATAGTTTGCATAAAACTGATTTAAATCACAACGATCAATCTAACCATTTTTCATAAAAAAAATTGAAAAAAATTGAAAGAGCCTCTGCACAAGGCTATAGTCCTATCTAAGACACGAAACAAAAACGATACTCGCGATAAATTCTAATTAATTGCTATGCCATATTGTATCATTCCAATCTTATTTCATTGAATCCCCTTTCACATTCATCGAAACCTGTAGTATTACTTCACTCTTTGTGTTACTTATACCATCTCTGTTCTTTTTCTCCTTGTTCTTATACAATGACTTATTTTGCAATCCTGCAAGTGTTAAAGTCGCGCATTAATGAATTAGATGTATGTTTAATACCATTAATTCGATGAGCGAAGCGAAGACTTCAATTTCACTGACCCCCAAAAAATTTAGCTCGGGTGTTTTTTTTTGTTTGTTTTTTTTGTTGTTTTTTTGGTTTGTTTTTTTGTCTGTTTGTTAACTCTCTCCCAGGCAAACGGCATATCCGATCTTGATGAAAATTTGACAGGACCTTCGAAATCTCTGAACTTAGAGGTGTATTGTTTTGGGTACAATCGAAGAAATATTTCTCATGAATATCGTACTTTTACGATTTTTTTCGATTTTTTGTGCGATATTTTCGTGCCATTTGGGCCAATTCTGACCAAAACGGGTGGAGCTACAACGTTCATGTTATACATGGACATTGAGTTATGATGATGTAGTACATTTTTAAAGAAAAAGTTGAAAAAGTTGGCCAGAATCTATAGAAAAAAAGCTTTTAATATAAGTTTTTGATTTTTTGTGCGATATATTTCGTGCCATTTGGTCCAATTTGACCAAACGGGTGGGGCTACACGTTCATATTATACATGGACATTAAGGTTATGGTGGATGTTTACCTTTTAAAAGAAAAAGTTGAAAAAGTTAGACAGAACTCATAGAAATAAAGCTTTTAATATAAGTTTTTAACGGTAAATAATAAAAATTGACAATAAACAAAAGAAACTTGACAACAATCACTACAATGCGTAGGCAACAAAACAAAGCACTTGCAAAAGTAAAGATATCCCACGCAAACTGAAAACTTTAAAAAGCTCATCCATCAACGCGGCGGGACTTTAGCGTTTTCCTAGTACCATTAATTCGATGAGCGAAGCGAAGACTTCAATTTCACTGACCCCCAAAAAATTTAGCTCGGGTGTTTTTTTTTGTTTGTTTTTCTGTCTGTTTGTTAGCTAATTACCAGGCAAACGGCATATCCGATCACGATGAAAATTAGAGGGGACCTTCGAAATCTCTGAACTTAGTGGTCTATTGTTTTTTGGTACAATCGAAGAAATATTTCTCATGAATATTGTACTTTTTCGATTTTTAGTGCGATATTTTCGTGACATTTGTTCCGATTCTGACCAAACGGGTAGGGCTACAACGTTCATATTTCACATGGACATTAAGGTTATGGTGATGTAGTACCTTTTGAAAGAAAAAGTTGAAAAAGATACCCAGAATCCATAGAAATAAGGTTTTAATATGAGTTTTGTACGGTAAATAATAACAATTGACAAGTAACAATAGAAACTTGACAACAATCACCTACAATGCGTAGGCAGCAAAGCAAAGCACTTGCAAAAGTAAAGATATCCCACGGAAACTAAAAACTTAAAAAAGCTCATCCATCAACGCGACTAAAAAAAGCGTTTGCGAAGCTTCCTAGTTAATTAATATCGAGCCCTATTTCCAACTAAGTCGGGTAGGGGGTGGGAGGTTCCCACTACATTCTTGGCTCCCCGGGCTTATCCGTCCAGCCACGCCTGACGGCTGACGCTTCTCTCACATCATCTTTTTCTTCCTTTGCATCATCTACTTCACTTTCTTTCTCTTCACTGTCCTCTTCCTCAGAGACCTCCACCAGTTTTTGCCATATTTTATTAATTTATTTATATTTTTCGTTAGGGGAGTCACAATGCAAGGCACCCCAGTCCCAACGAACTCGCAGTCCTCGTTTCCCGCTGTAATAATTTGAACATTTATATAAAGAAGTGTTGGTTGCTAAGCCTTCCTCATGATGTGCGAGTTATTTATAAAATACGCAATACGTGTACGCACATGGAAATCTACGGGTCTTACAAGTCAAGTAAATTGCTCGGAAATAACAAATTTTTTCAATCATCTTTTTTTTTAGATAAAGCCCAACATTACATTTTATCGTTGCAAAGGTTCTGATTTGTACCACCCATGCTGAATTATAATTTAATTCTTGTTGCAGGTGCCAATCGAGTCTCAATACGAAGGAAAGCTACGTACGTCCTGACCTCACCTCTACTTGTCGGTTCATTATACGGCGGAAAGTTTGTTGCTTTTTCCCGAGGTGTTTTGTCATCCTCTTCTTCGTTACCATAACTAATTAAAATGACCCCATGCATCGAATGAGAGCGTCTTTTGAATAGTCAAATCAAGAGCGGCTTTCCTGGTTCTATAGTTTTACACAGAGAAAGATATAGAGAGTTGCAGATGATTTGACACTTGACGGCTCCACCCTCAGTCACATGATCGGCATGGAGGCTAAAAGTCACGGCCAGGGTCTAGCCTCGAGATGTTTATCACGGCTTGTCGGATAATCGATGCCATTACTCCTTCCTGCCTCTCACGACTCCGCCGTTTCGGATGAGTTGCGACATCCACATGCAGTTGTGGTCGGTTTTCACTGTCAGAAACCGTTTTCACTTTCTACTTTTAGCCTTTGAACCGAAATAGTTGGTGGCAACGGTTCTTGGACAAGTAGGCCCAATCGAACTATCTTGTCTATTCTATAGTGTGACTTCGCTGTGCTCTGGCGCCTAGACCATCAAACCTACATCTGGGGTCACAAAAAGACAAAGATCCACATCAAATGAAGATGGTTTACCAGACTTTATCAAGGTTACATCCAGAAATCATCATGTTTTTGCTATTTTACTATACTAGGAAACGCTTAAGTCCCGCCGCGTTGTTGGATGAGCGTAATTGGTGCATTGAGCTGCCATGTGTTATGCGGATTTTCTGTTCTGTGAAAAAATCATTTCTAAGTTAAAGATTATTTTTTAAATTAAATTAAATTAAATTAAATTAAATAAAAAATTAACTAAAATTTTTAATTTTTTTAATAAATTATTGTAATTTTAAAAAAGGAAAAAATTGTAATATTGAAATTTTCATAAGAAATAATTATTCTATTGCGCACAAATTTAACACGAACATATTAATTCATAAAATTAAGGTTCTGTGAAAAAATCATTACAATAGGATAAAGCATGTAGGTGTTATAAGTCAAAAAATTGTTTTAAAAAAGAAAAGAAACGTAAAATTTCGATTTTCATGAAAAATAGTTTTTCGATTGCGCTCAAATTTCACAAGAATACCTAAATTCATTAAATTAAGGTTCTGTGAAAAAATCATTACATTCAGATAAAGCATGTAGGTGTGATAAGTTGAAGAAATTTTAAAAAATCGAAAAAAATCGTGAAATTGCGATTTTCATGAGAAATGATTTTTTGATTGCGCTCAAAAACGTGGCAGTTCTTAGTTCAGAGATTTCGAAGGTCTCCAGAAAATTTCATCGCAATTGGAGTATCGGTTTAGCCGGAATCGTGTTAACAGACACACAAAAATACAAACAGAAAAAAAGAAGAAGAAAGAAAAGAAAAACATTCCGTATTTTTTTCTCCAGTGTAGTGAAATGGAATCTTCGCTTCGCTCGCTACGCTCATCCGAAAAAATTCAAAACCAACGTTTCTGTTTTTGGCAAAACTTTTCAGTTGAAAGCCCTTTGTGTCGCGAATTCAATTTGTAGATCAATAATCAATCAAATCAACCAATTGATTTCTAACACTTTTGGGGAAACTGCTTGCCTGACTGTAATGTAGAATGAATTGGATGGAAAAGATAGTTTATTGAATCATTTAACACAGATTCTCAATAAACTGTTTTATTACAAATAACTAAATTACTTACAAAGAACAATTCCTATCATTTCCCAGCTCCTGTTATCGTTTACTTTAATTTTTGGTATTTGGAGTATTTTAGTGAAAAACATAATGATTTTTTTTTTACCGAAGAAGTTCTCAATGTTTCTTTGTACTAAAGTGAACATTTGTTGTAGTGGCAACCTGTCTAGGGTCGATTTCAAGTCCCTTCAGGTGACTATCTAGGTAAAGGGAGTTAGAATAGTCAGTAGAGAGAATCATTGGGAGGGAAGGTGACTAAATCCCAATACTTGGGTGTCTTTGACTAAAGAAACCATAATGAAAAACTTTCAGCCAGGATTACCGGTGGTGGGTATCGATCCAACGACCTCCCGGATTCAAGTGACGCGCGCGCCCTTCTGGGATATTTCGATCAAACATTCAAACAGCTTATGGTTGCGTTCAGACTTAAATGGCTAAATATCGTCAAACAATCATAAATTTCGAAATTATTGTTTTTTTCTTACCTAAACCTGCTCAAATAATCAACATTCGACGACCTTGATGTAGACTTTATAAGTTTGGTGGTGTGCGGCTTTATCAGAAAAAAATATTGTCTTCCATGTAGGCAGTCAAACGACACATTATCGATACGCTAATGAAATTTAGTCAATGAAATATACTAAGTCAATTAACTTTTTTGATCAGAAATCAATCAAATAACACATCTACCATTTGTACCCGTATTCATACAAACTACGGATAGGCCTATCTATAATATGGAACAAACAAAATATTTAAACATATTATACTAGGGAAACGCCAAAGTCGTTGATAGACAAGTGAGTGAGCCATGTGTTGAATAACCCGGTATCATTCCCCATACTGGGCTAGATCCAGCCTTAGGTATATGGGAGGAAAGGGAATGTTCCCGGGTACTCAACACTTGGCTCACTCACTCGTCTATCAACGACTTTGACGTTTCCCTAGTCTACTTGGCTAAGGCGCCCTTATACCGGTACCTAAATGTGGGAGACCTGGGTTCAATTCCCTGGTCGGATAAGATTTTGTTGTTTATGGATTGTTTTAAGAAAAAATTGAACATGTTTTGAAATGCATATAACGCAGTTTAGTCTACATCAACTGTGACAACATAGCCAGTACGAAATACGAGTAAAGATTGCAAGGTTTACTCAATCTCCCAGCGGAATTTCGGGGTACCTTGAACACATAAAAGTTTCGATACCATTTGGTCACTGCATAACAGCATTACAAATATTTTTCCACTGCCTTCATTGCAACCGAGTAACATCTAAGAAGCAGTGATTTTTACAAAAGCAAAACCATTGTCGTTAAAAGAATTACTACACATGTTAAGCCTATTTTTCAGTTTATTATTTCTTGTAGGTTTAAAATCAAAATGGATTGTGCTCAATTTGTTAGCAGTTCTCAGTTACCTGGTCACGGATGTCTGTTTAAAATTTCAGCTCAATCTACTTGGCCGTTCGGCCGTATGGGACCCTCCTAGATGGGACCGGACTCGACAGACAAACAGACAAACATAACATACATACATTATTCACGACCAAGGCCCGTTCGACTTGCGTTGAGTTGAGACTACGTTCGCTGCGCTCACTCGTCTAAAAACACACATACAATACAAGCTCCACTACCCAAGGATAATAGATCTAATACAAAATATACTATACTATACAATAGGCACGTTTCTCGTAAATCTGATCCACTTTAACCATTATCTATGCAAATGCAATGCACAAGTCCAACATTTAAACCACAGATGATGGCTCCATTATTATCTGTGGTCAAGCCGACATTATAAAACCAAACAAAAAATCATCTCGCGGCTCCAAATGATTTTTTATTAACGTTTGTGATGATTCAAGTTATTTGTTAATTCTATCAAAGAAATTTTATCACGCAGCACTGAACGTGTCTTGCCAAGGGCATCAACAATGCCTTGTAAAATTATAAAATCTACATTTTGTGTAATAACAAACGCATATTGGAATTTTCGAGAAAGCGTCTTCAGTTTTCGTTGACCTAGAAACGTGACGCCATCAAAGATTTTTTACCTCCCTTTGTAGAGCAAGCAAAACAAGATATACTAACCAACCAAAGTGATTACAAGCGGCAGTCATAATCAAACGAACGCAAAGATAAGAGAAAGTTGTCTGCGGACCGACAGGTTTTCCTCCCGTGTCATCGCTAGCAGCGTGACCTTGTGCTTTACGCCGCTTGTGTGAAGAGAAGAGACCTTGAAGCTGCTGCAGTCTATCTGTCTGTCTGAACCATCCATCTCATCTGGGTCATCTTCACTCGCAGTCACGGCGAATTGGATTAATTATATGTATCGATAAAAGTATCTTTAAATTGTTGGTAACATGCCGAGCATTTGTAATTTTGAAAATCAAAGCTCTTATCCGAGATGACACTCTCATATGACTCTCATGGTGATTGCAATGATTGGATCTTACTACAGCTGCCATCGAAATACACAAAAATGATGAGTCTCAATGTTTTAAATGGAGATCACCTTGGTCGAATTCCTAAAATAATCCTTCAGTTCGCATTTCGGCTACAATCTTACAAATGTTTCCAGCATAGCAATAAGCAGGCTATAATTCCAATGCTAGATAGGCATAAAGCGCACATTATAAATTTAAAATGAAACATATAGCATTGACCTTTCTTTCCAATCTTAAAACCTTTTGATTGATGACTTATTATGAAAGTTCATGAGCGTTCTAGTTTTAAAATTATTGCATGCTTCTCTGCTAAACTAAATTGAGAGTGTCAAGCTAAATTGGCATAGTCTACAAGTTGCTCTGGTTCAACTGTTTTTCTTTGCATTTCCTCGTAATTATTAAAAGAGGGATACGGAAGTTTTCAATAATTAAAATCACACAAAATTATAGTTATAGCTATATCTCGAGAACGCCACACAACGTTAAAAATGATTTTATAAAATTATGAAACTTCTAGATTTATAATAAGGAAATATAATAATTAACTTTTAAAAACCACCTCTTTGTGTTTTCATTAAATACGGTTTTTATGGGTAACTCCAATTAAATATAAAGTTTATAATTAAACATTTGAAAAATGTCGTGATTATCAAAAATTCCCAAAATCAATTTTTTGGATCTGGTGTTGCGTGATCTTTTTGAGATAAGTTGAAACGGTAATTTCACAATGTTTCAACGTCCCGACCCTTCTACCCTATCACACACTCCAATGTGGGTCAAAATACCTACTGATCTCGACTCCTGAGGTACGTAAGTGCCTGATTTTATTGCAGCTCGTCTAACCTTTCCATGATCTCTCTCGAAAATAAATTTATAAGTGGCATTTTAATAAACGCAATCATAATAAAATAAATGTCAAGTCCAAAATGTTTTGACTTGGGGAAGGGGAAAATCAATTACTTGTTTTTGTATTATATCCTTCGTATTTATGATTGAAAACCGTGATCCAAGATAATCTTAATTTTATTATTTTGAATCAACTTTTATAATATTATTCTGACAAAATCCACCAAATTCATTCTACGCAATATTCACGTCATAATGTTGTGGTGTAAACAGATAAAAATAGTATTCTTCAAAAATGAGGTATATTTTAACCATAATTTGTTGGCATAAATGTTTCTTGGTCGTTTTTGTTATTTTATATTTATTTGTATTGTTAAAATATTCCTTTGTTCAACATCAGTTTGAGAAAGACACTCGACTAGTATCGAAATATTACAGATAAGTTACAAAATATTACATTATAAGAACAGTGATGTCCAAATAATTTCAATTTAACAATCAATTTACCTGTTCTGCTAGTTTCAATTTATAATGCTATATTAGTTTAGAAGTCCAGCGGAGCGGAAGCAGAACAGGATAGCAGTATTACCAATTTCAAATTTGACATCTTGACTAACCTGGACCTAGTATCCATTTTCGGGGGTTGTTTAGAGTTTTTAATTTTTTTTAATTTTTATATTATAATTAATTTTTCCCGTTTTTTACCGGCAGGCGGAAAAATTCGTGCACTTTCAGCTTCTATACTCAATGCATTCGGAAATCAATTTTTCCTTATACAGATGTGGAACCTAAAGGTGTTTACAAACAAAATTGAAAAAAATAAATTGGTGTTCAAAATTAATTTTTCACTTGGGGTGCATGCAGGCTACACTATTGTCCAAAATTGAAATATACTGGGCGATAATGAGGTTATGTCTCGCCCCCAAAAATGTTTGAAAACTATTTTGCTGTTTTATTAAATTAAATAAATAAATAATTAAAACCAGCCATCATTCATGGTGGAGGTGCCGGGCACACGGGTTATACACTTTCTGGAGTTTCTCGCTTATCAGGAGTCAGGGGTACCCAGGGTCTCCTAAAAGTTCTTTATCATCCTTGTTGAAGGGCAATGCCAACATAAAAACTTAGGTCAATCGGACGTCGTGTTTGGTTTTATCGTGACACACATACAAACGGACGGACGGACGGATGGGCAGGAAAGTGGTGCATACAGGAGAGTTTTACGGGACGAGTAAAGGGAGGGTATGTTGTATAGCATTGGTGTAATGATGCAAACATTAGTCGTGGGTGAAGATAAGCGAATAAAGTATTAGCCCTAATAAACCACTGATAAACGTGAATTCAAATTCAATGATAAATAATAAGTCACAAATAAATCAATGGTAAGGAAAATGAACGTGAATTCAGAATTAAAATTGAGAAGAACGTGAGAGCTTTCTCGTGATTATATCGACTCAAGTACACGGTTTTCAAGAAATATAGTGCAATATACCATTTTTTTAATAAAATATTATAAAGTCCTTGCTTTGAACAGATCACAGACAATATGGCTTTGCATGCTTTAAAGATTTTCTTCTTCACGCAAAGGCACTTAAACTTAAACACAGTTATCTATGATGAATATGCACAAATGATAATTTTAAATGGAATTGAACAAAGCACTACTTTAAAAAATGTCACTTACGAGATTTTGCCGTTATAGCGACGAGAAGATAAATAATTACATTCCACAGTGTAATTAGTTGTCTGTATTTGAAGGAAGGCAGTAAATTGTTATTGCTTTGAGTTTTCTTCGACCTTAACAGATATGTCTGAACAAACATGAGTTAATTTGCATGACTGTGTGAAAAAAGCCATGTACCCGAACCGCACCCTAAAATTCTCACACATTAAAATTATATGCTTACCTATAATAACCATCCATACACATGTGAACTAGATCAAACGTCTATCAAATTATCCCGAACAATTTTATGAAGTGTGTCTATTACGTTAAAATGCATTGTTCGGTGGTACTTTCTATCGATCCTCAAGCAAAACGATTTTCTAATTCCCATTCATTCAAGTTCAAGTGTCTTGTATGAATTGTAACTTTGATTCTTGCCGGGCGATCCCAATTAAAACTCTTGGCACGATTTTTTTTAGGGCTCCACATTAGAACTTAGGCCTAATAAACATGATTTGTGCCAATTACGAGTTTAAATTAGTAACCAACACTAAACTAAAATGTTTTCCCCCTTACATTTTGCACTTATTCACGTGCATTGTTAATTATTACTGTGTTTGAGGGTGTACCACCCTTTTGGCAGTTAGCAAATAGCTGTTCGCTCGGCCAAGAAGCATCCTACGTATATAAAATTTTGAAAACTTGTCAATAAAGCATACAGGGACCGTGGACGTTCCTACAGTCAAAGATTTTCAAAATTTTGTCTTGATCAGCCAGAAAAAATTCACGAATATAGTCAATTTTGGACTTTTTAACAAAATTGAAATTCGTGAAAACTAATTTATTTTTTTATAAATTATTTCAAAACAAATTTTAGAAATGTGTTATCATAGATACCTTTATTTCCACTTTCGTGAGATATGTTCAAAATTTCAAACACCTGTGGTGTCAGTCAGCCGAGCAAACAGCAAATTTGCCTAAAACGCATCGCGTGCACTTTCCACAACACACTCCATTGAAGGACATTTACTCCAACCATATCGAACGTTAGGGACATTTAACAATAATATCTGTGTATTTGCAAAAAGTATATTGGTCAACGCTTTGTTAAATCACATACTATGTTTTGGGATGAGCGTAGCGAGCGAAGCGAAGATTCCATTTCACTACACTGGAGAAAAAAAAATCCGGAATGTTTTTTTTTTTTTCTTCTTTTCTTTTTTTTTGTATTTTTGTGTTTGTTAACACGATTCCGGCTAAACCGATACTCCGATTGCGATGAAATTTTATGGAGGCCTTCGAAATCTCTGAACTTAGAACTGCCACGTTTTTGAGCGCAATCGGGAAAATTTTTCTTATAAAAAACGCAATTTTACGATTTTTTTCGATTTTTAAAAAATTCTTCGACTTATAAAACTTACATGCTTTATCCGATTGTAATGATTTTTAACAGAACCTAAATTTTATGAATTAAGATATTCGTGTGAAATTTGAGCGTAATCGAAAAATTATTTCTCATGAAAATCGAAATTTTACGGGTTTTTTCTTTTTTAAAACAATTCTTTGACTTATTACACCTACATGCTTTATCCTATTGTAATTATTTTTTCACAGAACCTAAATTTCATGAATTAATATATTCGTGTTAAATTTGAGCGCAATCGAATATTTATTTCTTATGAATATTGCAATTTTACGATTTTTTTTCTTTGTTAAAAATTACGATTAATTACAAAATTAAGTTATTTTTTAATTTAATTTAATTTAATTAAAAAAAAATCTTCGACTAAGTAATGATTTTTTCACAGAACAACAGAAAATCCGCGTAACACAATGCAGCTCAATGCACCAATTACGCTCATCCAACAACGCGGCGGGACTTAAGCGTTTTCCTAGTGTATGTTATGACGGTTGGATCAGCTTGGACCAACTTGTTTTACAATGCTAAATCATTTAAAATTCGTTTGCTCGCCAAATCCAGCTAATTTCCACATACAGTCTATAAATCACTTTCCGGATCCAAAAAATATATCGGGAGATTGTTATAAAAGTATATATACTTATTCTTAATCTGCCGATCAACATATTACGCACAACGAACACAATCTCCACACATCACCGGATCCACGTATAGTATCCGATTCCGAAAAGAGAAGTTTAAAATGGGCTTCGCACCTTATTAATAAATAATTGTCAAATCTAATTTATACGAAAATTAATGTTTATTTTTAATTACTAGCAGGAATGCATAACCAACATAACAATAGAAAATAAATCTCGCTAGCTCATTACACATATGTTTTAAGCTGTCATTATTTTGATTTGATTTTTCAACTAGATAAAAAGAAATAAATGAAAATAATTGTATCCTTGAAGTGCACACCACTCACTATTTCCCACACATAAAACGGAAGATTGCTATCACCATGTGTTATCTAATTGTTACATTTTGTTTTGCGTGCCCATTAGTCACAATTAACAAGTGCTCGTTGCTATATTACCTGAAATTGTGTTCTCTTGAAGTAATAGTGTGGAGTGGCTACCGATGACGCTCTTTGCATAAAGTGCAGACATAATTTTAGTTAGGTATACGTATCTATATTTTGCACCCAGCGGACAACATACTATACAAGTGGATAATTCAACAATTTTACAATAAATGAAATACGATACTCTTCAGCATTAAATTAACCTTAACATGCGTTAACAAAATATTTACTAGTTTTTGGGTTCAAATCCCGGTCAGGCTGGATGTTTTTATTTCTGAAATGTATTATATTATTTTTTAATTAACGATTCAGAGCACCACTAATTTTAAATGTCTCAAACTTTTTAAAAAATCACACACGCTATTAATTAATTTTGTTCATTAGACAAGGTCCTCCCTTGGATCCTCACTACTGCACAATAATGTGATATGTCATTCTTCGTGGAAAGTGTGCGTAGAATATTTAAAAATTCAGTGAATCAACATTGTTCTTGCCGACAAAAAAGTTGCTACCTACCGCCATTAACATTATTGTATTTTACAAGTTATGACAACACAAAACAATTGAGGCATCATTTAGTGACTCGAAGGTTTCCTAACTCAAGCGTGTAATACTTGGGTGATATACATTCTTGCGCAAAGAGTATGATTGTTACGTTTCGTATTGTCTAATTCTTTATCGTTGTGAGAACGACTAGTGTTACCCCACACCAACACTCCATTGTGCCCAGCATGACAGTCATCACAACTAATTATCTTCAATAAAGCCTGTGTTCACGCACTCCTCAGTCCAGTAGATGGTGCCAGTAATATTTAGAAACACAACTAAACTTACCAACCCAAGGTAGCAATATCTAAAATAGGCCTAAGATGATTAATTCAAGGCTTTTCCAATATTGAGGTAAACATGTAGCCTAATAACTGTGTGCGTTTTAACAGTCCAGCTTGTAGGCTCATCTAAAGGGTATTTTCACGTTTCAGTCGTTTTAACTTCTACTATTGCTTGTTTTCGTAAGGATGCCCGCTATAGGGCATACAAACATGGCATACATATTAATTATGTATTTAACTGGAAATAAAGCATTCATTCATATTAGTTTACCCGGTGCAACCACCCTCTTGGTGACTAACTAGGTTATGGGTGTTAAGGGAATGTCCGAGGGATGTGAAAAAAGGAAAAAACTTTCAGTTAGGATTGCCGTCGGCGGGATTCGAACTATCAACGCGGCTGTGGTACATAATAAATTGCACAACAATGGTAGTAGAGGGGTACCAAAAATACCGAACGAATCTATTATCAACAGATTGACAAAGAAGAATAACAAATTATCTAATCGAGCGTTTGGTGGAGGTGCCGGGTTAGCAAATCCTTGACCCGTTTTCCAGACCCTCAGACTCACCAAAAACATTCTGTATCATCCTTGTTGAATTGAAGGGCAATGTTATACATAACTAGGAAAACGCTAAAGTCCCGCCGCGTTGATGGATGAGCTTTTTAAAATTTTTAGTTTGCATGGGATATCTTTACTTTTGCAAGTGCTTTGTTTTGCTGCCTACGCATTGTAGGTGATTGTTGTCAAGTTTCTTTTGTTACCTGTCAATTGGTATTATTTACCATAAAAAACTTATATTAAAAGCTTTATTTCTATGGATTCTGGCTAACTATTTAAACTTTTTCTTTCAAAAGGTACTACATCACCATAACCTTAATGTCCATGTATAATATGAACGTTGTAGCCCCACCCGTTTGGTCAGAATTGGCCCAAATGGCACGAAAATATCGCACAAAAAATCAAAAAACTTATATTAAAAGCTTTATTTCTATGGATTCTGGCTAACTTTTTCAACTTTTTCTTTCAAAAGGTACTACATCAGCCCCACCCGTTTGGTCAGAATTGGCCCAAATGTCACGAAAATATCGCACTAAAAATCGAAAAAAATCGTAAAAGTACGATATTCATGAGAAATATTTCTTCGATTGTACCCAAAAACGTGGCAAGTCTAAGTTCAGAGATTTCGAAGGTCCCGTCAAATTTTCATCAAGATCAGATATGCCGTTTGCCTGGTAGAGAGTTAACAAACAGACAGAAAAACAAACAAAAAAAAAAAAACAAACAAACAAAAAAAAACACCCGAGCTTAATTTTTTGGGGGTCAGTGAAATTGAAGTCTTCGCTTCGCTCATCCAAAAAACTATCAATCACTGGTCCAACTGAAAATTAGTTTACATTACTGACTGGTTTCATTATAGAATATATAATATGTTTATTATATTCACATTACCCTAAAGACCAAAACAAACTATTCGGTCATGCGAATATAACGTGTAGTTCCTGGTAGTTTTGTTCAGCTTCCAAAGAGACTAAATATTTTTAAGGGAAGCATATTTTGCCATCATAGAAAACGTTTCTTACGTCTTTCAATGTGGAATGTTTTCAAAATGCCAAGCATTGGCGATTTACACTGGCTCTTATCTCAATATGTTGTACGGTACCAGGCTACTAGCGAGTAGCATCGCTCAGTCTAACACATCGACTCAACTAAAACATTACAAATTTAAATTAATTTAAATCAATGGTCAGTCACATGCTGATTTATTATTTTTCAAGTTTTACAGAACATGACAAAATTAAGATGTCCAGTTAGAAAGTTCAGGCGCGTCGGAACGTTTTGAAAGTTGGGGGGGGCAAGCCCATTAGTAGAATTCGTAGGGTACAGATGGGGTCTGGGGCGAAGCCCAGCCGCTGGAGGCGTTTTTTGCAGAAGGCGGAAAAAATTTCACTATACTACAGTTATTTCGTCATGTTTTAACTGCACTCGGACTCTGTAAACGATGTTTTACATCAACTATCTGCGATCTAAAAACTCAAAAAATTAACGTGAAGTGGCCCATTTTAATAAATTACAACATAATTTTTTATGTAATGACGAAGCATACAGGCAAACATATTTTTGTTTTACCCTCTTCTTAAAAAAAAAAATACTAACTGAAGGCTGTTTAGTACGTTTCATATTTAAAATTACGATATCAATTGAATCTTTAACACCATTAACACGAAACACTACACACACACACACTTACATTTTACTTTACACTTCACACTTCACACTACACTACTTACACTCTAAGAGGAATAATCTTCCCACAACGCATAACGATGCGACACGAGTGAACTTGCGTCTGCCAATAACTATAGCAAATCATTCAAAGGGATGTTTGGATTAGACGTGAGTCCGAGTCACGTGTCCACTCTCACTGAAGTGCAAGTGAGTGACCGGCACACAATACAAGACGGGTACTGGTTATAAAGATAGTCGGATTGACGGTTCAGGCACGGGGTACGTCAGCCAACCTAATATTCCTGCTATTGTTAGATTGTTTCTTCCTGGTAATGAATTGTTGACAGGATCATCCGACGTTGTTTTCCCAAAAAGTAGAGTAGAAATCTTGATTTTTTAACTCTAAAATCTGCCCCCCTATGCCCCCATGGCATGAAAGTTAGGGGGGGCAATGCCCCCCTTGCCCCCCCCCCTGTTCCGACGCCACTGAGAAAGTTAACATTAGCTGGAAGAGAGTTCCATAATGATGCAGAACGATAGTAGAATCCGTTTTGGTAAGCTGAAGTTCGTGCACGAGAAGGGATGATCGTAGTTCCTTGGTCATGTCTACCAGATTTATTGTCTACTCTAGCGCGATGCGATGAAATGGATTCGAATCTATTCAATTTCCTTCACGAACGTTGGTAGGTATTTATGTTTATTATTTGTTTTGCTCTCTGCAAAACATACAGCTCCTTTAATTGAAGCATTGAGGGAACCTGAATCTAAGAAACTTGACACTTGCATGTTTTATTTCATATTTAGTTCTAAATCAAGCTACCAGTACTGCAATTTATCTCAATTTTCATTGTGCCACTCATTGTCCCTAAAGTTTGACGTGTCATCTTTGTAAGACCACTCAAAAAATATTTTTCCAAAAATTTGTACTTTTACTCACTTTTTTATTTTGGGGTTCTTTTTGGGTTGTTCACACTCCCCGACAAACAACAACTTTTTTTTTTTTTTTTTTCACTTTCAGGGAACCTTAATCTCGTATTCATAGGACTTTTACAGTTTTTAATGCAATCAAAAAAGTTGTTAAAGAAAATTGTAATTGTACCATTTTTATTATTAAAGGGGTATTCTCCCGCAAAACTAAAAAATATATTTCATTCAGGCTAACTAGTTATGAATTTAGAAACTAACAGAAAAATTATTGGGTCCACCATGATCCCCCCTCCCTCCCACCCCCCAAAAAATGTCAAACTTGGTATTTTTTAGCTAGGTCCCATCGGCAAAAATCTCCCATAAGAAATAACATGGGGACGATCTTTATGCTCCGTGACCTTGGAGGATTTTGATCAAAAAAAATATTGGCCATTATTGACGTACTCGACAGCCTTTTCTGTAAATCCTCTATATTTTGTTTTGTAATTTGGGCAAGTGGTTCGGTCAAAATATCCTGATGCCAAGAAGGAATGTGATTTTGGAATACATATTTTTGCGTGTTTGAGTGTATATTTGTGCATAGTTTCCCCGGATGTTGCGAAGGGGCATTTTAGATTGGTACGATGCTCTAGTTTCAATGTGGAACAAAAAAGAAACAGGTTAAAGCCTATTTAAAAAAAATTCCCAAAACGCAAAAATTTCATGCAAATTTTTCTATAAGAAAAATTGAAAATTTCGTGAAAATCACAGTTACGAGATATAATTTTTTAAGCGGTCATTTTAGTGAAGCTATAGATAGATTATGCGGTAAAAATGTTTTTTGGGGGAATAGCCCCTTCAAGAAATCTTACTAAAATTGCACATTTACACATTTTTCAATAATAACCACCTTTGACATTGGTGCCATCACACCAAACTACTTAATTTAAAATAATTTAAATAAAAAATTAAGAAACAAAATGAATGCAAAATTCTTATACTAGAAAATGACTAAAATTTTATGTGATGAACTTTATGAAAATGTGAAATTTGCTGCTAAATCGAGTTAACACACTTAAACCAAAGAGCAATGAAATATGGATTGTGTTTTAGAAATGGCCCGGTCCCCTTGGGACCTGGGCTCGTGTACGGCTGTGCCCCCAGTAGTTACGCCACTGCTATACACACATAGATTTATACCATGTGATTTAGTACACAAATTTGCTTAGAAATGTGAATAGTGGCAGTTTATTACTTAAGTTAACAAAAATTGAGTTTTTTTGGTGATCTCTTTATAAATTGAATATAACTCAATAATAAAACAACAAATCATCATTATCTGTTGCCACGTCCAACTCTGCATTGGGTCGGCATTGAAGACAGGCCTCTCCGTCTTCTTCTGTCCTGCCACCACTCATCTCCTTCCACCACATTCCAGTCTCCTCCTCGCTGTTCTACATCCTTTCTCACACTATTCTGCCATTGTTGTCATGGTCTGCCCCTTGTTCTCCTACCTGGAATTTCCAATTCCATCATCCTTCTTGGTAATCTCGCTCCTTCCATCCTTTAGACATGTCTGAACCACTTTAATCTTCTATCTCCAATTCGCTCCATTAAATTCCTCACGCCTACTTGATCTCGCTTCAAAATAAAATAAGTATCTAATTTATTGCAGTGCATTTAAAAACGAGACCGATGGTGAACTTGAAGGGTAGTTAGGTGAAAGTTGGTAGTGAGGGGGATGACAAGGATAAAATGGTGTCTGGCTGACCAGAGTCGCTCATGCCACCTTGCGCCTGAATTGGCAAGCCAGCTGGTCAGGCTGCAGATTTTAAGTAAACTTTTGACATTGTTCTATAATTTTGGGTTTATTACCTCGAATACCCAAGGATTTCACGGCTACAGATCAAAGTACAGTAGTTATTTTGCAGTTCAAAATTTGCATAACTTGCATCCTGACTAATGGTATCGTTATAATGCAAATTTCTTATTTTAAGGGGTATAATGTAAGGTTAACTTATTTTATTTCATAATGTCAATTTTACTTGTCACGTCATCTCACAAAAATTGCAAAATTGGGGTTCTGGATCTTCTGGGAATCAGGTTACCCGGATCTGAAACCCTAATTAATGTTATTTCATCCTGCTAATCTACAGAATGCATTTGAAAGTCATCGCCTCGGCACTATCTCCCCGCACCAGCTGCCACTGTTTGGGTTCCGTTTGCTCGTCAGCTGGGTCAGTCAGCTGGGGTGGGCAGAGTGGAAATTGTGGCATCCCAGACTAATCACTAATCACGTTGCATAAAATCCATTTAATCCATTTACTATCATCTGAATAGAGGAACAACAGTTATGAATAAAGGATGAGGGTAATAGTGTCATGGCCAACTCAAACCAACAATTACCTCCAAAAAAATTCCAAAATTCCAAAAGTGAAATGGGTTTGTGACTTTGTGTACCCCAGATAGACCTACCCTAATATAATATCCCAAGGGCATATTGAATCCCATAGATTGTTTTATTATTTAAAGTTACGGTAATGTAAATATATTTTTTACCAGGGAAAAAACAACAAAAATCTTGAGTGCTTAAACTTGCCAGCAGGGAGTCATCTAACTAAAATAATGTGGTTATTGAGATGGGTAGGCTATATCAAGTAAATTTAATTCCAAGACTTTCTTAATACTATCAGAATGTTCTATACTATACTAAATATTGCGTAATACTGTTTGTTTCACAATCTTAAATTTTTACTTTTAGTTGTTAAGAACTTTTCTTGCCTTGAACTGGCATTCAAATTAAAGAAGTTATTATTTAATAAAAGCCAATTTTTAATCATTCATTTTACTTCACAACACTAGGAAACAGGCAGGGGATTCTTGGATTAAATGAAATGAAATTTTAAAATAAAATACATGTTACTTGGAGCAATAACAAATTTATTTTCACTGTTTAGTGCATGATACACACTAAGCTAATTTTCAGTAAATGAAACAGGCCTACACATCAAACATCACTACATAATAACAAAATAATTAAATTAATACATTGACCTTTGTATGTAAATTCAATAATATAGGTTGGCTAACTAGCTACAATACTACATAATAATAATATCAAAGATATCTACTAGAAAACACATTAACATTTAATATGTACATGTCGTACAGTAACAAAAAATTATGCAAGGATTTTTCTTAAATTTCAAATTTCAAACTTAGATGATGTCATGCATATACTGTATTTATGCGAGTATAGGCCTCGGGTATATTTGAAATTGTCAAGTTCAAAAAGTGGGGTGCGGCCAATATGTGAAGCCATTTATCAATAGTATTTATAGCAAACTCTTTGAAATCTGAGTGGTCAAAATAAGGGTGCAGCCTTTACTCGAGGGCGGCCTATAAGCGAGTAAATACGGTATCAGCATCAATCAATCACTCAATCAATCAATCAATCAATCAATCAATAGTACAAGTATTTGGCATACTAATTGTCATCAATTTTACTTTCAACTCTCACTAATTTGTGGCAAGTTGAATAACAGAACAGTTTGTTTGTTGAGGCTTAGTATTGTACATATTTATAAAAAAACAATTTAATTAAGTATGTAGTGGTTTATAAAGCATCATAGAGACATTATAAAATAGTAATACCAACAATAAATAAAAATGATATTTCATATCAAAATAAACTAAGGCTACTGCAAACAATCATAATAGTAGGGCCTACATATTACATACTAATTTTTCAACTGGATAAGACAAGAAGTGTCTTTCAATATGGCTTCCAGCAGTTGTTTATCTTTCAAAACTGATCCGACTTCTTCTTCATCCCACTGGAGGCATACCTAACAAACAAAAGTACAGTTAAATTAACAACGTTACATGTACAGTATTATCAAGTGAGATTACAACATGGGTATCAATGATTGGCACTTGCAGTCTCTGTGGGAACAAAGAACAGAATAGATCAAATACTGTAATAGACCGATTAATACAGGAAAGATGGCTGTAAAACGGGAGACAAGTCACAATAGTGATCCTAGCGTGGTTTGAGTTACTTTATCACTGCCATCTGGACTTCAAAATAATTAAAATACATTAGAGAAGGCATTAAATTGGGAGACAAGTGACTGCTTTGCGCTAAGTCCAAACATAAATATGGCTCGTTGGTCTTGTGGTTAGCCTACCTGCTTCCAATGCACAAGGTTCGGGGTTCGATTCCCGCTAAAGTCAGAAGTTTTAAACTTCTGATTTGGACTTAAGTCCTTCAGTTCTTGTCTTAGGAATTTGTAAATGGTGACTTTTGAGCCGCCCTAGCAACGAGGCACAAAATAAATTTCATTTGTTTTGAATCAGCCTTGTTGATTCTGGCGTTGATCTGCGGGTGTTCGCACTGTCCATACCACTGATTGCTATATTTCCTATTAAAAAATATTGATCTTTGGTTGGTTATCGCTCACTCGTCGATTGCGTTCGGGCCTGCAGGGTTGGCTCGGTTGCTTTGGTTTACTGTCCCCCACTGAAAATCAGTTATATGTGACTTGAGTGGGTAGACTAAATAGTAAATGCGGATTTATTTATTTATGTCATTATTATTTTGACAGTCATGTTCAAAGATAGACCTACTCGTATTATTACTAGCCTACATTATTGTCTTGCTTGTTCTTGTGTATTTAATACGTGTGCGCACGCATCATCCAGGGCCGCGTGTTGAGAGGCGACGATAGTAGGCACCCCCGCCTCCAACCCCCTCCGGCCAATGGAGTGCTCGGCCGACGTGCTTTTTCTTTCCGGGTTGTTAACCCATGGAACGACCTGCCGCCCGCCCTCAAAGACTGCCCAGTAAGTCATTTCCCTTCCATGTGTAAGGAGTACTTATGGGAGAACCATCTACAAGTGCCGTGTTAGTTTCATGTGCTTAAGCAAGGCTCTTCGCGGCACGAGACTTCCACAAAGATATCAAGTGTTTTAGCAAAATATTTGCTAGCGTCGACGCCTTTTCTTGTTGTTAAAAAATGTAAAAATAACAAGGATAAACAACAATAAATAAATAAATAAATATTTTTCTATAGGTTACTGAAGAACTATGTTGGTTTAGATAGAGCCTATCGGCTTGGTTAGTGTTTGTGGTTGGGGAAAGGAGAGAGGAGATCAACAGTTACCTTAAAGGATGTAGGTAGCTGCTTGAGACGAGGTTCACATATATTTATTAACAATTAAAAATTCACAATTTACATAAATGTCGAACGTTTCGGCCTCCGCGGCCTTGGTCACCGACCGTTGGAGAAGAACTAACAATTAACAAACAAACAAACAAAAACTAACATTTAAACATTATTTACAATTATATTACAAATACAAGGCGCTGTTGGGGTGAGTAGGTGGCGGTGTGCAGATGGGATGTCTACCTCAGATTGATGTTAGGCTTTTGGTGCGAGCTGGTGATGATTTGGTGCGCCAATTCCCATTGTCTCAGGTGTTCCTCATTGCATGATGGGGCAACGACTTCACCACCCACCACCACCAGCGCGAGCGGCGAAATAGTCTCCTATTTCAACCCCTTCTCCTATTCACCTCGGTGTGTTGAGTCATCGAAAATCGTAGTCGGCAATGAATGAACAAAGCAAGTGGCTCTAGTCGACAGTTCGACACGTCATTTCAATCGCTCTGTGCAGTGTGCGTCCGGTCACTGGCCAGGAAGCGGCACGCGGGCAGTGCACAGAGCAGCAAGCGCTACGTCAGCCGCCCGACTACTCTCCCCACCCCCCTTCCCATCCATCCGGCAACTCGTAAATTATACATCTTCTCGACTTGTAGTGTTGTCTTCCGTAGGCCTACTCAATAAAATTCGAATCAATAGGGACTCCGGAATGGCTCTTTATTACTTGGTGCTTGTGGGGGTCAATTATTATGCAGAAAACTAGTAATATTTATAAACTAGGGAAACGCCAAAGTCGTTGTTAGACGAGTGAGTGAGCCATGTGTTGAGTACCCGGTAACATTCCTTTTCTTCCCCCTACCTTAGGCCTCCCTAGCCTATCATAGGCTACAGTGGAGCATTATGGCCTAAACTATGACCTAAACTCAAATACCCTATTATTTATACGAATATTATAATCAAACTTAAATGCAAATGTTCCCGCATACTCAACACATGACTCTCTCACTCGTCTAACAACGACTTTGGCGTTTCCCTAGTCGAGTTGGCTAAAGCGCCCTTATAGCCGAAATGTGGGAGACGTGGGTTCAATGGTCGGGAAAGATTTTGTAATTTCTGAATTGTATTTTTAAAATTATTTAACATGTTTTAAAATGCATATAACGCAGTGTAGTCCATCATCTGTGGCAATACTATGGAAAACATAGCCAGTACGAAATACGTGAAAATATTGCAAGGTTTACTCAATCTACGAGCAGAATTTGGGGGTACCTTGACGTCCTACATTCGATTAACCTTGGACACGGCATTTCACAGCCAGGTAAATAACAAACAAAAAATATTATTTCAAAATGAAACCATTGTCGTTAAAATAATTCCTATGCCTTTCAACGTATTTCTCAGTTTTTTATTTCTTGCAGGTTTAAATCGCAACAGATTGTACTCATTTTGTTAGCAGTTGTCAATTACCTGGTCACGGATGTCTGTTTAAAATTTCAGCTAAGTCTATTTGGCCGTTCGGCCGTATGGGACTGGACAGACAGACATTTAACATTTAACATTTAACATACAGAATTAATCACGACCAAGGACCGATCGAGTAGCGTTGTAGACTACGTTCGCTGCGCTCACTCGTCTAATTAATTGAACTTAACACTGTTCTTAGGTGAGAAAATAAGTTTTTAATTATGTTGCAATATTTCGAAAAGTTTCACTTTTCTTCGACAGGCAGACATTTACAAAAATACAAACATCTGAACAAACAATAACCACAGCTATGTGGATGAAAAATTAATTGCAAAGAAGTTGTATTTTTAAGTAATTTAACAAGGTGAAAGAAAAACATTTACAAACGATCTATCCCTAGCTTTAATTTATAAAAAACAACTAGGTATAAAAAATATAGTAGTTATAGGCTTGATAGATAATTGGTTGTTAGTTGAAAGTTCATTGTTTATAGTTTAAAACTAAAAAAAAAAAACTAGTAAATAGTAATGTTCGTAGAATATATGTCTATCAAAAACTAAAAGTAAACACAGATATAGCGCCTGTAGACGTAAACGTGTACACGCTTTTTTGAGTAGGGTGTAAACGTTTACTGAAATACACGCTTTTTGACATCCCTAGCGAACACCCACGGATCAACGCCAGAATCAACAAGGCTGATTCAGAACAACTCTAAATTTATTATGTGCTTCGTTGCTAGGACGGCTCCGAAGTCACTGTTTACAATCTCCTAAGAGACGAACTGATGGACTGAAGTCCAAATCAGAAGTTAAAAAACTTCTGACTTTGACGGGAATCGAACCCTGGACCTTCTGCATTGGAAGCAGATACGCTAACAACAAGACCAACGAGCCACACACTAGCAGGTAGCAGTATGGATACAAACTAGGTACCGGTACTTCATAATAGTAATGTATTATTACGTGCGAGATAGGATCCAACAGCTTACCTTCGAAAAGTGATGGTGGCTGCCGAATTTATTGATACAGACTCGGACATAAAAATATATACAAAACACAGAAAAACACGAGTCGTTTCGACTTGACGTCTTGATCACTCGAGGAGAACCACCATCACTTTTCGAAGGTAAGCTGTTGAATCGTATCTTGCACCTAATACACTCCAGCCGATTGGCATTCTACCTACCGGTAATAGTACTAGTAATGGCTAATGAATGATTACCGTATCGTCCCGAATATAGTGCGATGTTTTTATCCGAAAAAATTTCCTCCAAATTCGCACTCGCACTATATTCGCCGCCTAGGCATTTCCAATGCGTTTTGAGCAGTTTGAATACTCCGCGCCGCGAGTTCCAGCAATGGCCGACGGAGCGCAAGCCTGCTACGAGTTCCAGCGATGGCCGATAGAGCGCAGCACGAGTGCATTTGTAGTACTGGTTTCTAGCTCTGTTATTGGCTGGGGTCGTCTCGTTTTCATCCAATAGGGACGCTCGGTGAGTTTGACCTTCGATAGCCAGTGAAATGTATGGAAAGATGGAAGATGGAAAATGTCAAGCTACGCGAACTACGATTTTAAATTACGTAAAACTAAAAAGTGCTTAAGTGGAATATTCTCTGGCATTCTTTCTGCACGATCGTTTATCGGAAATATTAGTGATATAGACGCAACAAAACCAATAAAGGATGTTTATTTTTGACGCCGTGTATCACGCTCCCTGGTTCCCGCATCCAAGTCATAATTTTGAACCCAGTTGACAACATACAAAGATACGGAATTGAACACAATTAGCACGCAGACTAGGGCCTAGGCCTACTTTTTGCCGTCACAGTACCCACGTAGTACTCCTAGGCCTAGTTTGTTTTAGGCCTAGTATCTGCATAGATCTTCAATGATGTGACGCTCGGGCCTACGCTAGGGTGGGCCTAGGCCTAAAGGCATTGCCTAGGCCTAGCCCAAAGTAGGGACTCGGGTCTAATTATCAATAAAATAAGGAAAATGCTTGCCAGATTCAGGTAAAAATCAAGATATACGTAATGCCTTTTAAAACAGTTTATTTTTAATTGATAAATTTTCATGATTTTTTCATTTTTTTCTTTTTCTTCATTTTCTGTTCTCAAAAACACTACTCGCACTATATTCGCAGCCGCACTATATTCGGGACGATACGGTATTTTTTAATTTCACTTTACCTTATGGAGTCGGGGCTCTTTGGCTGTTTGAAGGCGGATGATACCCCTTGTTGCTACCAAACCACATAGACTAAGCAGCTCAGCTTGACTAACAGCGGGCAATTTACGTTTGGCACATACTTGGCGGTAAACACTGTACAGCTAGAAGAAAAAGAAAGCCTTATATTACTTTTTAAACTTCTAGAATAAAACATCTGTGGAAGGTGGATATAATTTATCTTGGTGGAGATTTGGCTAAGGTTGGACAACACTTTCAAACCACACTGTGTAACTTAACTACAAGGTACTACATACATGCTTATTGCTTAAGCCTACAGTAGAAATTTTAAGCATTGCTCTATAGGTAAACTCAATGCTATAACAACTAGGAAAACGCTAAAGTCCCGCCGCGTTGATGGATGAGCTTTTTAAAATTTTTAGTTTGCATGGGATATCTTTACTTTTGCAAGTTCTTTGTTTTGCTGCCTACGCATTGTAGCTGATTGTTGTCAAGTTTCTTTTGTTACCTGTCATTTGGTATTATTTACCGTAAAAAACTTATATTAAAAGCTTTATTTCTATAGATTCTGGCCAACTATTTAAACTTTTTCTTTTAAAAGGTACTTCATCACCATAATGTCCATGTATAATATGAACGTTGTAGCCCCACCAGTTTGGTCAGAATTGGCCCAAATGGCACGAAAATATCGCACAAAAAATCAAAAAACTTATATTAAAAGCTTTATTTCTATGGATTCTGGCTAACTTTTTCAACTTTTTCTTTCAAAAGGTACTACATCACCATAACCTTAATGTCCATGTATAATATGAACGTTGTAGCCCCACCCGTTTGGTCAGAATTGGCCCAAATGTCACGAAAATATCGCACAAAAAATCGTAAAAGTACGATATTCATGAGAAATATTTCTTCGATTGTACCCAAAAACAATACACCTCTAAGTTCAGAGATTTCAAAGGTCCTGTTAAATTTTCATCAAGATCGGATATGCCGTTTGCCTGGTAGAGAGTTAACAAACAGACAAAAAAAAAAAAAAAAAAAAAAAAAAAAAAAAACACCCGAGCTAAATTTTTTGGGGGGCAGGGAAATTGAAGTCTTTGCTTTGCTCATCCAATAACAATCCACCTACTACACATTACATAGGTGACTGATAAATAATTGATAAGTTATCAGATCACATAGGTGCGGACTAAATAAATATAAAGTGGGGTGATAATCCTTTCGGCAACATCATTGTGTATGACTAGACGAAGTTCGAAATCACAATCAAATCATGGGAATGCCAGTGCCACCAACCTAGTCGAAAATGTGCGTTCATTTTTCGTTCGATCAAAATGAATTATTTTGTGCAAAAGCTACTTGGAACGATGATGCGGTAGGCCCTACATGATTTATTTTTCAAATTTTGGTCCCGTTTAGTCACACAAAATATGTAAATATCTATCGAAAATTACTATTTTTACAGGCTTTGGAACTCGTAGGAAAATATTAGTGACTTAAACAGAAAAAAGAGCTACGAACAAGAAATAAGGATTAAATTGTCTATTGGATGGTGAAATTTGATTTTCTGAGTAGGCCTAAATAAGTATTGCACCAGAGGCACTGAGCATCCACACCATAAGCCTATTTAAAAACAGTCTTGCTTACCTTGCCAATGGTGACATCTTTAGTGTTTCCCTTTGTCACAATGAGAACTAATGTGCAAAGGATGACTTTTTGTTGAAGTGGAAAACTATCGTTGCAGTCTTCATCCAGAGTTTGTGATGCTCCATAAGCCATGTTCAGAACAGACAGAACTTCTTTCAAGTCGACACTGCTTACATTGCATTTCTTTGGACTCGAGGTATTCAAAACTGCATCAAACATTAGAGAATCAAATTATAAATTAAAGGAAAAAAAAACTAAGATAACAATGAGGTAGGGCCTAACCAGTCAAGCAAACTCAAGCCATAACTATGTTATTTTTGGACCAGCAACACATCACTAGGCCTGCCTAACTACGTATGAACGTTTGGACAATGAAGATGGGAATACTGATTTGATTTGCAATGTCTTACTGTTAGCTATGAAACTTGTTTTGTAAACAATTTGTAGGAGAATAAGAAATATGATAGTCTCATAGGTAAGGAGTAAGAACAATTATTAATAATCATGATGAATATAATAGAGGCTCATTGTTTAGGTTACTGAATGAGTTGGGGAAAGGAAAAGGGCAATAGCCTTCCAGAAAACGGTAGGCGACTGCGTGAGATTAAGTAGAAAAATATAATATGAATACGATACAAATTCACGTAACATTTTACTCGCACTTAACTTAATTCCAATCTTCTTTTCTTCACACACTAATTAATAATGCTAGAGAGCTAATCCTAAAGATAAAATAAAAAATGTCTCCTCACCATGGTCAGCGTAGTTCAAGGCAGAGTGTGTTTCGCTTCCAGCACTAATTATAACTAGCTGAGCAGTGTCATATACGCGCGTGCCAAAAAATACAA